>JAJAGP010005495.1:0-32690 GCA_025084515.1 Ancistrus triradiatus
TCAGTAACCTATATTGTTCCTCAAAGGGTGGCGTTCCTTATCCGGCCACCAGAGGACAGGGTTTGCACAACTAAAGGGGCGTCACGAGATGCACATCAATCGTGACATCATTAAGCACCGCCCTTCGAAGGGCGTTCGATTCTTTGAATGGTTTCGCTCACTCACTGTCCAGACAGGGCTGGAGTATTTTCGCTCAGGGCAAGTTTATTAGAAGCACAGGACACGGTGCACAGCCGAGGCTTTTTGTTTCTCCGGGTATTTTGGGCCCCCTATTGGCAGTGTTCACAACAGCTTACTTTTATGCTGCGTTTATAAGTACAACCGTATCATGACGGCATCTTATGATTTTAAAAACTCCCCTATCACATGTGACGGCGACAAAGTAGTTAGCTACGCTACTTTTTAGCACGGAGAGGCCGAATGTATTTTAATTCTCTCGAGACTCGGAGGAAAATTAAAAATTACAATTCGGGACGTATATACACGATTATGGAAACTCGCAAAAATCGGTTCTTACATCTTATAGGTCTTAATTTTAATATAACAAGCGTTCGGATATGCTATGGATGCATCAGTAGTTATGACTTATTTAGTAACGCAATTCTTAACAATGGTACCTTTTGATATACAACGCACAGCGGCGCATACAAAACAAGCAGAAAAAGACACAAAACGCAGTTTAGATTGCAAACACGCTCGGCGGCGTTTTCCTTTCTTCACAAAAACAAAACAGCAGCTATTCAAACTTTGTAACCAACTTTCCACAGACCACAATAATTTTCCAATCACTTAAAACCTGCAGACGCTCATGCCTGTTCGCACCCAAGTAAGGCCGTTGTAAATACACAATGCTATGCCCACGTGGTTTTGAAATTGCCGCACAGAGTAAGAGTTATTCATTCATAAGGTCGATTTCACTTGCTGACCTTCGGGTAGCACGAATTATGTAGCAAACCTTGTACTACAGTTTGTTTATTAATTTTAATTAATTACAATTTATTAATTAACATCATAAAAAATGTATTAAATGTTATTAATTAAAAGGAAACGGAACACCACCGGATAGTTGGGGCCTAGTAGATCCGGAGACCAGTAAAAAAAGAAATTGATCAGTCTAGGTCTGAATAGTGAATTCAAAGTATATTTCTCAACCTTTGTTAAATGAAGCTCTCACACCATGAAGTAAGTTCAAAAGCATATAACAAGTTTATTAACTACAAATAAGGCAATACCCACAGACTATCTGATGTAATGACCTATGTATCACAGAGTTACAATCATAACATGATGGTAATAATGTATATATCACAGAGCAGAAAACAGGAAATAGTGGCAAGCGGACATATCACAGTAATTAAAACCAGAAACCAAAAATGACTCTATGGACAAGTAAGTGGTCGAAATGTATCTATCACTAGGAAGCGTTATAGACTAGTTGTATGGCAGTGACTTACTAGTGAAACAAATTATGCTGATTCAGAACCGTATGGTGGAAACTACTTAGATGTAGGTAAGTCTATGTCGAAGCGTGGTTAGGTTAAAAGCAAGATTCAATAATCAGGGACCCAGATAAAACACACCAAGAGTACTACTCGCCTCTTTGCGGGGACAGAAGATGGAACGGAGTCGGGCTTCAGCCTGTCGTCCGAGATCGCACGGAGGAACGGCAGCAGTCTCTCTTCCGGTTGGACCGCGGCGGTTCGGTGGAACTCGTGATGATCGACTACCCGCCTTCGACTCGTGGAGCCACATATGTGTTGAGGACATCGCTTCGGCTTTCTTCCCTGCGTTGGTGGTCGGGTCTACCAGATCTAGACTTGCAGGCATATAACTCAGATTTCCACCCTGGCCAGCGGTGAAGGTAGAGTTACAGAGTTAGCATGCCACGAGCTTCGACAGACTGAGACGAGACGGTAGTTTAGTATGGAGGAGATCTTAGCTGGTTGGGTTTTCCTCTATTTCCTAATTAGGCGATACCGAACTTCTAAGACTGCTGGTTACATAAAGCTTAGAGTGAAAATTAAACCCAGAAACTTAAACTTTAAACACGAAAACTTAAAAGCAAAAAAAACGAAGACTGGAACTTTTCAGGAACAAAAGAACAAAAGAAGAGAGACGAGCCCTTTCGCACTCAAACCTTTTTGTACGTATCGGACGCGAGTTGCTAGAGGCGGTCTGGCAACGGGGGTCTGTCCGAGACTTAGCCAGTGAGAATCTGACTCGTCATTAAACCCCTATTACATACAGAACGGTCACTATACTAAGACATTAACTAAGTATATATGGAGATACTTGACAATCAGTACATGCACATGCATGTGTTTAAAAAAAAGGGAGAAATACGATGAATACCCCAATCAATTTTCATTGGATAGATAGTTGCGTAAAGGTGTGTTCAGACTCATTATGGAGCGGTTCTCAAGCTTTTTAAACAAGTGTCTTTGTTTCTTTGTGAAGATGATCCGTTCCCAATGAAAATGTAATGCTTTTATTAAACGTGTCTTTAGACGAACGCTGGAATCCTTTCGGTTGTAAATCTCCAGGGGTGTCCTCCTGGCACCAGGCTGAGAAAAGTCATAAAGTGACGAGCAAGGGAGAGCCAATATTTTCCTTTAGCGACTTGTCAGAAATCCTGTTAAGGCTACACATTGGGTTATTTTATGATGGGGGGGGGGGCACAGGTTATCTGGCTCTCCAAGTCAGAGCCCCAATTTAGTGGGTTCCAGAAGAGGTCGATGCCGATGTGCTATCAGTTGCTGAGGAGTCTGTTGACCAGATGTTGTCCCACTACATTCCAACATTCACAAGGTTTTATGGCTTGACCAGGGTTGACACAGAGGGTACTGAGACTTGGGGAAACTATAATCCAGCTATTAACGCTACATACATCTAACATGAACTTTGCTGTCACCCAAAATGTACTTTTTACAAAACTGCAAAATAAACCAATGAAAGTCAATACATGTCAGGGTACAAGTCTCTAAGTCTCAGTTCCCCTCCTACTTACCCTTTGAAGTTTGAGCTGAGTGTCTGAGTGCAAAGCAATGATTGGGAATAAATGTCTTGAAAAGGTTTGTTAGGAATAGGGCCACAAGAATTTGCTTCTGAATTCTACAACCAAGTGATAGTTTTATTTTCAGTGAAGGGTTGGCAGCCTACTGTAGTTCTTACAAATGTGCTTAAGCAAGCTTTGAATGTGTATTGTCTTCTTGCCCTTGAAAATGTTGGAAACCACTACAGGGCTGTTCACAAGCTCATGGTAATGGCAAATATGATTCCAGGCTGTTAAAACAGCACAATTGAGCAGACAGTGGCTGCACCATGTCAAAGTATAATGCTGTCAGCCTAATTTTCCATCCACTTTAAGTGTTGAGGTTTGAAGTGAGTGTCCTAGTGCAAAAGCAATCATTGGCTAGTCTAGCACTTTCAAATGTACTTAATCTATCTATGGAGGTGTATTTGTCTTTCTGCCATGGAAAACGTTGACACCGCATTAAGCTCATGGTAAACTAAACTGTCGCCCTAGGCTTGCTCAATTTGGGATTGGACGTAGTTATTAGGAGATAATCTAAACTTGTAAAGTTGCTTTGAGACAATGCTCCATTGTAAAAAGCGCTATATAAATAAATCTGACTTGACTTGACTTGACAATGGATTTCTAGTCCATCGCCTTAACCACTCTGCTATAACTACACAATGGCACGTCCTACCACTAGTACTGGAGCTCAGAAATTGCATCTGTATAGTGATATCTCAGCAGAGACTTGGTTAGACAGCCATTTACCTTAATACAGATCGTTAGTAAACAGCAGAAGCGAGTGCATCTCTGGCCTTTTGTTGCATGAATTGTGTACTCTTCATTTATGTTTTGAACTACTGATTCTGTTATAATTTCCAGAAAAGAGACCCAAGAAACTAATAATGGTGCGGTTGGGGATTTAACCCAGTACCTCGTACCTGCAAAGTACATGTTCTACCACTGAGCTACATCTCCAGAAAAAAACATGTTACGACTACAGGGTAAATACAATTTTTCCTACAATTTTGTCACAATGTGGTAAGACAGTGTTTACTGAACTATTCATAGTCTGACGGAAACAGAGCATGACATCAGACTATCAGCAGCTGCCATGTCAGTGCAGGCAGCCTCCTTGTCTCTATTGGGAGAACCGATCACGAGTGAAACAATTCATTGACTAATTTTCTAAAGGGGGTAAGAGTAACCACCCAGAACAAAAGGGAGAGGGTAACCGAGTGAAGGGTGTTTCCCAACATAGGATGAATGAGACTCAACTGAATGCTTTAATTTTATTTGTGGTGTTGTGCTGTAATTACGTTTGCTGCAGCTTTGAATGTGTACCCTTTTGAAGAAGGTCACAAGTTGGAGCTGACAGAGGTTCTCGTCAGCCACCCCCCTGAATCCAAGGGAGAAGGTTATGCTTGCTGAAATAAGTAACTTAGTGACCAAAAGGCGAACCGACTCCAATAGCTTTTCCGAGTTTATCTTGTTTCTTTTACATATCCCACAGTGGTGGAAGGGCCTGAGGAGCCTCCGATCCTCAAATGCTGAGGAAGGCATGTAGAGTGTGAAATGTACGTTTAGTTACCTCTTAACAGAGATAAAAAGGGGAATTGTCACATAGATCAAATGGTTGTTTACGTACTTAATTAACATTTACAATCAGCATATCTACATGTTATATTTGATTTCAACTATAGTGAATAGAAGCAATAAGAGGTCAGAAAAAGGTGTCAGAAGGGTAACATATGACAGGGATGTTTTGACAGATTGTGTGTACGTGCAGAACTGCAGGTACTGTCAAGTTGTTCAGGTTATTTTGCAGAAGAAAGAACTCTGAAAACGGGATGTCTGGGATGTTTTGTGTGGGAATGTCTATGTTTGCAACAAGACTGTGTCAAGACGACCTAGGGCAGGGGTCGATGTATGTAAGCCGCTAGGCAGAGTAAGGAGGAAATGAAAATAGGAAGGGTTTAAAAGGAGCCTGTTTGAAACGGCATATTGGAACTCTTAGTTGCAAGCATTGACTTCTCCAGATCTGTGAAATAAAGAGTGGACCTGATCTGCTGTCGTTTTTGTGTGCTTATTCCCGAAGGATCAAACGGACCCGTGAGGAAACAGAGGAATCTACCTCAACAACATTTAACATGAACTTACACCCAAAATGTAATTTTTACAAAACTGCAAAATAAACCAATGAAAGTAAATACATGTCAGTGTACAAGTCTCTAAGTCTCAGTTCCCCTCCTGCTTAACGAAGTTTGAGCTGAGTATCTGAGTGCAAAGCAATGATTGGGAATAAATGTTTTGAAAAGATTTGTTAGGAATAGGGCCACAAGAACTTGATTCTGAATTCTACAACCTAGTGATAACTTTATTTTCAGTGAAGCGTTGGCAGCCTACTGTAGTTCTTACAAATGTGCTTAAGCAAGCTATGAATGTGTATTGTCTTCTTGCCATTGAAAATGTTGGAAACCGCTACAGGGCTGTTCACAAGCTCATGGTAATGGCAAATATGATTCCAGGCTGTTGAAACAGCACAATTGAGCAGACAGTGGCTGCACATGTCAAAGTATAATTCTGTCAGCCTCAGTTTCCATCCACTTTAAGTGTTGAGGTTTGAAGTGAGTGTCCTAGTGCAAAGCAATCATTGGCTAGTCTAGCACTTTCAAATGTACTTAATCTATCTATGGAGGTGTATTGTCTTTCTGCCATGGAAAATGTTGACACCGCATTGGGGTTGTAAAAGCTCATGGTCAACTAATTGCAAAGGAGATTTTTTTCTCTGTCATATCAGTCTTTAATAAAATAACAGTCTGCTTTGTGTTTTTGCTCCTGTGAAGGCCATGACACTTATTTGCTCCCTTGCACAACCATGTTTTTGGTCTCTGAGACGCTTACTAAATTTCGGAGGCAAATTCTTGAATCATTGTGTTCTACACTAAAACTCAACATTTCTTACTTTAACGTTATGATCAGCAAAAACCAAGTTTGCCCAAGGTTACACTGACCTAAAGCCTTGATTTTAAAAAGCAAAAAAGCAATATAATTATTTCACACTCTCAAAGAAATAACAACCTTAGACTAAAGCTAGGATTACTTAACATTAGATCACTTACAAACAAAGCAGTAATTGTAAATGAAATAATCACTGATAAACGCTTACACGCTCTCTGTCTCACTGAGACTTGGATTAGACCTGATGAATATTTAGCCTTAAATGAAGCCTCACCTCCTGGATACAGTCATGCTAATCACCCTCGTCCTAATGGTCGGGGGGGAGGCATAGCCACAATTTTTGACAAAGAGCTAAGTGTTACAACTAAATCCCAGTACAAGGCTAATTCTTTTGAAATACTGATTCTTAATGTGACTGATCCATCGTTATGGAAGTCAAAACCACACTCTTTTCAGCTTATCACTATTTACCGCCCGCCTGGTCCCTATTCAGAATTTCTTCAGGAATTTGCTAACTTTCTTTCCTGCTTGCTACTGTCAACAGATAAGGTTTTAATTGTAGGTGATTTCAATATTCACTTTGACAATGAGCAGGATATCCACTTGAGAATTGCTTTAAGCCTCTTAGAATCTAGGTATCACTCAGGGAATGTGATGGGACCAACCCACCGCTGTAATCATACTTTAGATCTAATATTAACATTTGGTATCAATATAGACAACCTTGATTTTTTTCCCGCAAAGTGATTCGATTTCAGATCACTATCTTTTAGTATTTGAGCTATCTCTAATAAATAAAATTCTTCTGCCTCGTTATCACACCAAGCACACTATCACATCTTCTACTCCAGCTGCGTTTATTAAAAACCTACCAGACTTGAAATTTAATACACCTACGGAGATCAATCATCTTGAGTGTGTAAATGACCAATTAGAATGTGTGCTTCGCTCAACCCTGGACACGACTGCTCCTGCTAGGGTCAAACGCATTAGGGAAAAAAGGCTAACACCATGGTATAATGACCACACCCATACCTTAAAGCAAAGAACACGGCATCTAGAGCGCAAGTGGAGACATAGTAAAATGGAGGTGTTTAAGATTGCTTTGAGGGACAGCATGCCAGAGTATAGGCATGCCCTGACTAAAGCTAAGGCTGCATATTTCTCTTCAATCATAAAGAAAAATAAGAATAATCCAAGATTTCTCCTTAATACAGTCTCCAAATTAACAAAAACCCCACAGAAAGTGACTCTCCCATTCTGTGTAATCTTAACAGTAATGATTTCATGACTTTCTTTAATGATAAGATAGAAAACATTAGGCATCAAACTCAATGCTCATCACATCACCAAACTATTCAGCCACCTTCCAGATGCAGCACTAGTGAAGACATGTGTTTAATGAGCTGTAAATCAAGATTAGAATCTTTTTCCCCAATTACTAATACTGAACTATCCGCACTGATCGTCGGTTCAAGTCATAAACATGTTTATTAGATCCAATTCATTACCACGTTTTTAGCTCAAACAAGTAATACCTAGTATTATAGAGCCAGTGTGACTTATTTTAAATTCATCCCTTACCTTTGGTTATGTGCCCAAATCCTTTAAGTCTGCCATTATCAAACCACTGATTAAAAAAGCCAATCTTGACCCTTGTGTGATATCTCATTATAGACCAATTTCAAATCTACCGTTTCTGTCCAAAATCTTAGAAAAAGCCGTCTATCAGCAGCTCTGCAGTTACCTCCAAAGGAATGAAATTTATGAAACATTTCAGTCTGGCTTCAGGCCCCATCATAGTACTGAAACAGCATTCATTAGGGCACTAAATCACTTGCTAATGTCCTCAGATAAGGGATGTGTTTCTTTTCTTGTTCTGTTAGATTTAAGTTCAGCATTTGACACTATAGATCATGATGTTTTACTAAACAGACTAGAAAATACTGTAGGTATTAAGGAATCAGCACTTTCTTGTTACAACCCCTTCTTCGGACAGTAGAGAGCAGCGGTGTTCCACCACTCACGGCAGGCTTAGACCTGTCCGCTTTGGCCGTCAGCGTTCGGCCGCCGACGCTGCACTGTCGCCCTATATTGCGTGCGCTAGCTTCGATCGTCTCGGCGCTTCTCAGATTCTTTTTCTCCCTTTCCCGTTAGGGCTGAAAGGTATGGGTGGTCCCGCAAAGGGGGTCACTTGAGTAGAGCCCAAAGCTCGAGGTAATTTGAAGGCCTGGTTGCTAGGTAAGGCAAAGTTTCTTTCCCACGCTCTGGAACGGCGTCTTGCCATCCAGAGCGTTCTTTTCCGAGCAGTGCCAGCGATCGCGGCTCGTCCGCTCCCCTGCGCTTGCGTGCGCGCCCCCGCTTCTTTCACCGGTTTCTCTCTCTCCCATCCTAAGCCTTTTGAGGCTCATCGGGCCGCGTCTTTTCCTGACATGAGCTTTTGTGTTTGTCAGCTTCCCTTCCTTCCCCCTTTTGAGTTCTTTTTTGGCCTCCCTCTTTATTTTTGCATCCACATTTGGCGGTTCATGCTTCTGCCGCTCTCTGCCCCTGCTCTAAGCTGTGCTGACGTCTCCGCTGTAGCGTGATAGCTGTATCTTTCTCTCTTTACCTTCTTCCACAAGTCATAAACTTTACGACACTCTCGGAATGCAATGGCCTCTTGGACAGGATCTTACCCCCACCAAGTGAAGGCCAAACATCTGGACCAGACTCTGGCTTAACAGGCCAGATAAACAACCTTTTTGCTCAAAACAACAGAAGAAACTTAGGACATGGCCAAGCCCAGATAACCTGTGCATCTCGGCTATCATAAACTAAGTCCATGTGTCAACCTTAAAAGGGGGTTTCAACGGTCCAGGCCACCCTTTTGAGCAACCGGCCTGGCGTCAGAAAGACAGCCCTGGATTTATGACACCAAGAAACTATCTGTCACGCGCCACGGCGGCACGCACCGGGACACGAACCAACCAGGAAGCCTCATCGCGATTGCTCTGATTGCGATCAGCTGTGAGGCTTCCCATAAAAGCGTGCCCGTGAGAGACGCTGGCGCGGATTATTGATGTCTCCATGTCGGTTGTGTCCCTACGCACCGCCCCTCATCTCGCGTCCCTACGCGTTCCGTCCGCGCTTTTCCATGCTCGTCCATGTTTCTCACATCCCCAGGTTTGGCACGTTTGGTTCACTTCCTTGTTTTGTTTAGTTCCCACCCGTTTTGCGTTGTTTATGTTCCCTACCTGTTTTCAGTTTCTGTTCACACCCGGTTTCGGCCATGGTCTAGTTTATGTTCTACTCGTATTCCCGCTGTGCCTAGTTTCTGTTGTTTGCACCTTTAATAAAGCCCCTTTCCTTTCATCCTGCGTTCGTCTCGCCTCTCCATTGCCTCACGGTGTGACACTATCAGCCTTTGTTCTAGAGACAAACTGTAATAATGGTATTCAACTTTTTCTGGGAACAGATTATCTTCACCGGAACCTTTTAATTAGATAACACATGATATTTACTTCATAATAAGTTAGGATAAGGGGTTGGACATTATGTGCCTTATTGAGATATGGCAACAGCCTGGGGTATATCTTGCCCTAAATGAAGCTTGCCCCCTGGGTATTCTTACCTAGAGAAAGCCAGGACAACTGGCCGTGGCGGGGGCCTTGCTGTTCTATATCGCAGCAACATTGAATTTTCATCTTTATCTGTTCCATCTGTTAGCTCATTTGAAAGCATGGTTTTAAAATGCAAGCGCCCTTTTCCTGTTACAATAGTTCTTATTTATCGTCCCCCTCTAAAACCTCAAGCCATCTTTCACTTTGGACCTTTACAATTTTCCTCATTTCACTCTGTACTTTTCACTCAAATATTCTTGATACTGGGAGATTTCAACATACACATGGACTCTCACACTTGTCGACAAGCTTCTGATTTCAACAAGTACTGGACTGAACTGTCTCAACTTACACAACAACATGTTAATGGACCAACACATAACAAAGGTCACACACTGGACTTGGTTATCACAGATTCAATTCAAATCATAGATCTGCAGGTGTTGGACATTGGTGCCTCTGACCACCAGGCAATTTCAGTTAAAATCCCAATATCCTCCCAGTTGGCCAAACCAAAATGACAGATAACCTTCAGGAACATCAACAGTATTGACTCCACTTCCTTCCAACATGATCTTCACCTTCTTTCCGTCCCGCCTGAATTGTCAGTCTCCGACCTTGTGGACTATTACAACAATAGCCTTGGCTCCATTTTGGATTCTCATGCTCCGCTAAAAACTCGAACTGTCACTTTCACCCGCTCAGCACCTTGGTTCAATAACCATCTTAGGGCCATGAAAAAGTCTGGCCATGTCCTGGAGCGGACCTACAAAACATCTGGGCTAACGGTGCATAAGTTGGCCTACTGGGAACATCAGAGATCATATGCTAAAGCTCTTTCTTCAGCAAGATCAGGACACTACTCCACAATTATTAAAAATAACTCGGGTAATAATTATTTTCTACCATCAAACACCTTCTTAAATCACAGTCTCAATCTCATCACATGCCAACAGTAATTAACTGCAATAATTTTCTTGATTTTTCACTTAAAAAATCAACAATATCCGTTCCCATCTCTCTTCTACGTACAGCTCCACTTTAGACACCCCAAAAACACTTACCCTACAACATCTTTCTCATTTATCTCTCACAACGCAGACGGAGGTCGAGAAGATCATTTGCACCTCTAAACCATCTACCTGTTCCTTAGAACCCCTTCCCTCCCCTTCGCTCAAAGATTACTCTTCTTACGTTAGTCCTATCATCACCAAAATAATCAATCTATCGTTTGAAACTGGAACCGTCCCTAACCCTCTCAAAACAGCTCTCATTAAACCCCTTCTAAAAAAAACCTACTTCTGACCCTGAACTCCTCTCAAATTACCGCCCCATTTCAAATCTTCCATTCATTTCCAAAATCCTTGAAAGAGATGTATCTATTCAACTTCATAATCATTTTAAATCCAATAATCTTTATGAGAAATTTCAATCTGGTTTCCATCCATTCCACAGCACTGAGACAGCTTTAATCAGAGTCACCAGTGATCTCCAGATGGCCTCTGACTCCGGTTCCACTTGCCTCCTTATTCTTCTCGACCTCTCTGCTGCGTTTGACACTATCGATCATCAGATTCTTCTACACCGCCTACAGCATCATATTGGCATCACTGACACTGCCCTTCACTGGTTTCATTTCTATCTTACTGATAGGACCGAGTACGTGGTCATGGGGAATGCTAAATCTTGCCCCCACATTGTGTCCTGTGGGGTCCCCCAGGGTTCTGTTCTCGGCCCTACCCTGTTTACAATTTACATGCTTCCCCTCGGCTGTGTCGTCGGCAAGCATGGATTTAATTTCCATTGTTATGCTGACGACACACAACTCTACCTTAATGTTATCCCCTCTGCCCCTCCCTCTGCTATTATTAGCCGCCTAAACTCCTGTCTGGAGGAGATGGGGGCATGGATGAGCCAGAATTTTCTGCAGCTGAACGGCTCAAAAACAGAAGCCATTCAAATTGGCACCTCCCATCAACTTCAATCCTCTCTAATCAGGTCAATTTCTCTTTTTGGCCACAGCATTCCCCCTCTCTCCTTGTGTAATTAACCTTGGGGTCAGGTTTGAATCCCAACCTTTCATTTGACCATCACATCAACCATATCTGCAAAACAGCATTTTTTCCACTTACGTAATATTTCTAAACTACGCTCCTCACTTTCCCTCCCATCTGCAGAGAACCTCGTCCATTGCTTTTGTCTCCGTCCAGATTGGACTATTGTTGTAATGCACTCCTCATCGGGATCCCTGGCAAGAGCCTTCAAAAGCTCCAGTATGTTCAAAACTGCGCTGCCAGGGTCTTGGTGAGGGTGCGGAAACATGAGCACATCACCCCCATCCTCCACAACCTTCACTGGCTCCCCGTTCACCTCCGCATAGAATACAAGGTTCTCCTGCACACCCACCACTGTCTCCATGGTGATGCCCCAACCTATCTCACTGATTTCCTCACACCACATACCTCACCCAGAACACGGTCTGGCCAGCGGCACTGTTTACTTCAGCCCAGGACACGGCTCAAAACATTGGGAGACTGAGCCTTTGAGGCCGCCGCACCACGCCTGTGGAATGCTCTCCCGGACTATCTCAGAGCACCACAGATGATTAATGCTTTTAAAAAGGGACTTAAAACTTACCTTTTTAGAAAATCATGTAGTTAATATTTTATATTGCTGTTTTATTGTATGTGTGAGTTTTTCTAATCTAAATTGTTGTTTTATTGTTTCTCCATATTGTAGCACTTTGGGATTTGTGTTCAGATGTAAAGTGCGTTACAAATAAAATGTATTATTATTATTATTATTATAAGTCTAAACACCCCTATATGTACTTCACTATTCCATACAAAGAATGGATCGGAGATATTCCTCGTACCCACAAATATATAATCGTATATATATATATATATATATATATATATATATATATATATATATATATATGTGTGTGTGTGTGTGTGTATGTTACTTATTTGTCATGCATTTTCATCTCTATTTGGTTAATGTTTTAGTATAATGATCACTTTTATACGTAATATGATCCAGTTGTGCTATACTTGGTTGTGATTAAGAATAACAGCTATTTTATCTGATCAATATCGATCGCTCGTTTTATACTCGTTCATACTTATAAAGAACAGAAATGAAGTTGTTATTTAGAATGTACTGTTTCCTACATCTTGTATCGATAGTATTATTATTTGTTTAAGGAATAACAAATGCATGTGCTGTAGTTAGAATGCTGTTCTAGGTTGTCAATTCAAGGTGCCTTTGATCATCTGCACCTTTCAATGAAGTCTGCATCTAAACTTGTAACTTTGAGGATTTTTGGTTATTATGTGATAATTTTAATCACTTTAGATATGTACGAATATATTAATCCAAGTTAGAATGTCTGTAACTCATGGTGAAATAAGACACAACCATGATAGGAGGGATTTACTGAGGAGTCAGCTTCTCATTGGCTAAGTAAGGGCAACTCCTTATGTCTAACTCCAGCCGCTTGCGATTCAGAACATTCAAAAGCAACGCAGTCCGACCGCGTGGGGAGCTAGCTTCAAGTCTCGTGTGTTTGCTTTTGTTCTCTTTGTTCTTCAATTCTTTTCTTTGTCTTTTAAAGTTGCAGTTTTTTTTTTTGTCAGCCTTTTTATCAGTTTTTGCTCAAGTTTTCGCGTTTATTTTAAGTTTCCTGTGCCCAGCAGTCTTAAGTAGTTCGGTATTGCCGAATTAGATGATAGTTGAAAGACCAGCCAGCCAAGATCTACTTCACGCTCTGCCATTCTCATACCATACAAGTTTTCCAAGTTTTTGTTGAAGCTCGTGGTGTTGGAAACGTGTCAACTCCACCTTTATCTGTGGCCAAGATAAATCCTGAGTTGTACGCACATAAAACGGCGAGTAATCGTGAAGCCTGCAGCCTAAAACTGGGAAGGACGCCATCTCAAGTCACGTAGTTACACAGAGGCCATCTGCAAGAAACCCCAGGGCCAAACCGTTGAGAGGCCTTTTCGGAGCGACGGTGGGCATCGAAAGACGGGCGCCAATGCTCCCCGAAAATCGTGCCTTTCGGGCGGCCGGGCCAGGGTTGAATGCCCTGAACCAATCGAGTGACCTTCCAGGCGAGTACCTTTTATGGCTTTTCTGGGCCCCTGATCCTTGTACTTTGCGTTTCATTTTACAACCACGCTTCAACATAGACTTATCCACGCCTAAGTAGCTTCTACCATACTATTCATATTCAACGTAATTAGGGTTACCAGTAACATTGCAATGTTGGTAATTATTGCGCGACTGATAAGTTACATAGAGTCATCTTGGCTTCTGATTTTTAATTACTGTGATATGTACACTTGCCATTATTCCCCGTTTCCCATACTGTGATATACATGTTCATCGTCATTTTATGATTTTAACTCTGTGATACACTCATTATTACATCAGATAGTTGTTGGTATTGCCTTGTTTGTAATTAATAAACTTGTTTGTAAACCTTTTTGAACTTACCGCTTGGTGTGAGAGTTTCATTCAACAAGGTCGAGAAATATACTTTGAATTCACTATTCAGACCTAGACTGATCAAGTTTGTTGTTCCCTTTTTAACTGGTTTCCGAATCTACCAGTCAATAAAACGATTCGGTGGTGCCCTGTTATTTTAATTATTAATTAAAAATTAATCCAATTAAAGTGTAGTCTTAGGTTTGCTACACCGCTCCCGTGGCATGTCTGTAGCGAGCTCGCCTCTTTAAACTCACATCCTCCATTTGAATCCTGCCTCCCACTCCTTGGTGGATTTCCCTCCTTCCCTTTCTAATCGGTCGGGGGTGATCCCCTGTTATTTTCCAGTCCCCTCACTCTCTGGTGCATTTGTGAGTGATTATATTTTTATGTTTCATATTTATGTGCCAATAAATATATGTTTATATCCTGATAAGCTTGTTCCCTTTGTTTTATTATTCTCACTCAGCCTCTTCAAGGGGGTGCCCTTTCTCCTCCTGCACTTGGGTCCTTCTTCCCCTCTTCCCCGTAGCGTAACAGGACAGTGCAGCCAGTATGGACCCAGCAGGACCAACTACCCCCTCCACGGCCCTCCAACACCATGGAGTGACCTTGGGCCATCATGAGCAGCAGCTCGCTGCTCTTACCCCGCAGGTGGAGTCCTTGGCAGCGAACATCAAGTAGGTTAATGATAAGTTGCTGGTTCTCATCCAGTCTGCCTCACCGCCTGCCCCCAATCTTCCTGAAGCTTCCCCTCCCGCTCCTCCTCTCCCCCTTGTCGGGGATTCTCTTCTATCCCCTCCTGAGAGGTTTGGGGGCGAACCTGATCGCTGCAGGGGATTTCTCCTGCAATGCTCTCTGGCTTTTGAGCAACGGCCTTCGCAATTCCCCTCTGAGTGGGCGCGAGTAGCTTACATGCTGTCCCTGCTGACTGGACAGGCCCTCGACTGGGCCACCGCCCAGTGGGAGTCTGTTTCCCCTGCGGTCCAGACCGAGGAATCCTTTTCCCTTTGCCCTCCGTGACACTTTCTTCCACCCATCAGGGGGACGCGATGCAGGGGTCCGCCTCTCCGAACTCGTCCAGGGGACGAGGACGGCTGCGGCTTATGCCGTGGAGTTTCAGACCCTGTGCGGCTGGAACGAGCCAGCCCTGGCGATCATGTTTCAGAAGGGCCTCAACGAGGACCTGAAGGATGACCTGGCCTTTTGTGACCCACCCGCTTCACTGGCCGCTCTGCACGACTGGCCATCATGCGCGATACTCAGCTCCTCAAATGCTCCAAGGAACGTGCGGGGGGCTGGTCCCCCCTGGGCATTTCTGGCCTCTCCCCAGCCCCCCTCGATGCGGATGAGCCCATGGAGTTTGGTTGGACTGGGTTGGGGCGGGTGACCGGCCCGCTATCTGCTTCCTCCGGGAAGTCGGGAAACGTCGGGCCCGGGTTTGGTCGGGGGGGCCATTCCTAGGCGATTCCCGCATTCCCCCTGTCGGGGCTCACCCTCCCGGTTGCCCTCTAGTGGTGGTTCCGTGTTCTAACACCTCTGCCTCCATCAACTCTGGCGCAGAGGGTACTTTTATTGATGCCTCTTTGGTGTCCCAGTTGGGGTGTGGCCTCATTGAAATGGCTGAGCCCCTGAAGTTTCGGGGCCTCGATGGGCGTTTGCTGGGCGGTGGTCCGGTCACACACTAGCCTATTGTCCTCCGGGTTGGTCCCCACCAGGAGACGCTGTCCCTCCGGTCACGGAGGCCCCTCATCTTCATGTTATTTTGGGTTATCCTTGGCTGGTGACCCACAACTTTCGGATTGATTGGCGAACCAGGTCTGTTTTTGCTTGTGACCCCCGCTGTGCCGAGTCATGTCTGATGCCCCACTCGCAGGTCTCAGCCCCAGAGCAGTCTGACCAGGTTGACCTGTCGCTCATCCCTGGACATTACCACAATCTTGCCCGGGTTTTCTGCAAGGGGGAGGCCCAGGGGTTGCCCCCCCATCGTGAGTACGGTTGTGCCATTAATCTCCTACCGGGAGGTGCCCCACCTAGGGGGCGTTTGTTCTCTCTAGGCCCCGTTGAGCGGGAGGCCATGCAATCTTATATCAGGGATTCCCTCACCCGTGGCCTCATCCTTCCTCCCCCGCCGGTGCAGGTTTTTTCTTTGTCGCTAAGGACGGTTCGCTCCGCCCTTGTATAGACTACCGGGGCCTCAATGCCATGACCGTTAAGGACCAGTACCCTCTCCTGTTGATGACCAACGCATTCAAGAAACTTCAGGGCGCCAAGTTTTTTTTCCAAACTGGACCTCCGAAATGCGTACAACCTCCATCTCCTTCCTTGCGTTTGTTGTCTCCGAGGGGAGACTGTGCATGGACCCGGCCAAGATCGAGGCCGTGGCCAACCCCGGGTCCCTTCCACTGGCCCAGAGAGGCGGGTCTCGCCTTTGAGGAGTTCAAGTGGTGCCTCACCAATCCTCCGGTCCTGGCCCAACCGGACCCAGAAGAGCCCTTTGTCGTTGAGGTAGACGCGTCCGACATCAGCATAGGGGCTGTTTTGTCGAAATGCACGAGTGACGGCCTTAAACTCCACCCATGCGCCTTCTTTTCGTGACGGCTGACCCCGGCGGAGCGGAATTATCCCATTAGGGACCGGGAGCTCCTTGTCGTCAAGCTGACCTTGGCAGAATGGCGTCACTGGTTGGAAGGAGCTAAGCACCCGTTCTTAGTTTGGACTAACCATAAGAACCTGACATAAATTCAGCAGGCCAGGCGTGTTAATGCTTGTCAGGCCCACTGGTCTTTGTTCTTTGTTTGGTTCAACTTTACGGTCTCCTTCTGACCAGGATCCAAGAACGCGGCGCAAGTCCTGACCCGGGGGGGGGGGGTCCTCCTAGCTGCCGTTATGTTACGATGGCCCGGCATGGCTGCGGATGTCAGGCAGTTCGTCTCTGCGTGCGAGGTATTCACACGCACTAAGGCCCCTCAGGAGTGCCCTGCTGGCCTTGTTCTGCCTCTCCCTGCCCTGCCTCTCCCACATTTCGCTGGACTTCGTGTCCGGTCTTCCCCCATCCAGGGGTAAAATGGTCATCCTGACCATCGTTGACCGGTTCTCCAAGGCCTGTAAGTTTGTGCCCCTTGCCCAAGCTTCCTTCGGCCAAGGAGACAGCGGACCTGGTCCTCCACCAGGTGGTGTGCACTCCTCGTGACCTGGTTTCTGATCGTGGCCCCCAGTTTGTCAGCTGGTTCTGGAAGGCCTTCTGCCACCTCCTGGGCGCCACGGCCAGTCACTCTTCGGGGTTTCACCCCGAGTCCAATGGTCAGACTGAGCGGGCCAATCAGGACCTGGCTCGTATGCTTCGCTGCCTGACCTCCAGGAGTCCCTCGTCCTGGTCCGAGCAGTTGGGATGGGCGGAACTAGCCGATAACACCCTCTGGCACTCGGCCGTGGGCATGTTTCTGTTCGAGGCTCAGTTCAGCTTTGCCCCACCGCTTTTCCTGGCTCAGGAGGCAGAGGTCGGGGTGGTCTCGGCCCGGCCGTTTGTACACCATACAGCGGTGACCTGCTGCTGACCGCTGTCCGCCCGGGATCTCCCTATCAGGGTGGGTCATTTCAGAGTGTTACACCAGATCAACCCGGTTGCTTACCGCCTCGAGCTGCCCAGCTCCATGAAGGTGCATCCCACCTTTCATGTCTCCCGCCTCAGGCCCGTCCTGTGTGGGAGTATCTCTTCGGCCGGCCCACTGCCCTCCTCAGCCACCTACTGGGCGCCCCGGCCTACACCGTGCGCCGGATGCTGGACTCCCGCAGAGTCCAGGGTAGCATCCAATATCTGGTAGACTGGCGGGGTTACGGTCCCAAGGAACGCTCCTGGGTTTTGGCTTGGCGCATTCTTGACCCTGGGCTCATCCATCATTTCTGCAGGGATAGGGCTGTGGGTCTTGGGATGTCTGGGGCCGCCCCTAGGAAGGGGGGTACTGTTAGAACCCCTTCTTCGGACAGTAGAGGGCGGCAGTGTTCCACCACTCACGGCAGGCTTAGACCTGTCAGCGTTCGGTGCACACACCCGCTCGTTAACGAGAATCAGGCGCACCTGCTCCTCGGCATTAAATAGCTGCGTTGAGCGGTCGCCGATGCTGCACTGTCACCCTATATTGCGTGCGCTAGCTTCGATCGCCTCGGTGCTTCTCGGAATCTTTTTCTCCCTTTCCCGTTAGGGCTGAAAGGTACGGGTGGTCCCGCAAAGGAGGTCACTTGAGTAGAGCCCAAAGCTTAAGGTAATTTGAGGGCCTAGTTGCTAGGTAAGGCAAAGTTTCTTTCCCACACTCTGGAACGGCGTCTTGCCATCCAGAGCGTTCTTTTCCGAGCAGTGCCAGCGATCGCGGCTCGTCTGCTCCCCTGCATTTGCGCGTGTGCCCCCGCTTCTTTCACCGGTTTCTCTTTCTCCCATCCTAAGCCTTTTGAGGCTCATTGGGCCGCGTATTTTTCTGACGCAAGCTTTTGTGTTTGTCACCTTCCCTTCCTTCCCCCTTTTGAGTCCTTTTTTGGCCTTCCTCTTTATTTTTGCATCCGCATTCGGCGGTTCATGCTTCAGCCACTCTCTACCCCCGCTCTAAGCTGCGCTGACGTCACTGCTCCCGTGGCACGTCTGTAGTGCACTCGCCTCTTTAAACTCACATCCTCCGTTCGAATCCTGCCTCCCACTCCTTGGTGGATTTCTCTCCTTCCCTTTCTAATTGGTCTGGGGAGATCCCCTGTTATTTTCCAGTCCCCTCACTCTCTGGTGCATTTGTGAGTGATTATATTCTTATGTTTCATATTTATGTACCAATAAATATATGATAAGCTTGTTCCCTTTGTTTTATTATCCTCACTCAGCCTCCTCAAGGGGGTGTCTTTTCTCCTCCTGCACTTGGGTCCTCGCTCCCCTTTTCCCTGTAGCGTAACATTTCTTGGTTTAAATCCTACTTAACTGACCGGTACCAGTTTGTTCATATAAATAATCTAAGGTCTAAGCTCTCAAAAGTGAAGTATGGCGTGTGCCTCAGGGGCAGTGCTTGGCCCGCTTTTATTCTCTCTGTTACATGCTGCCACTAGGCTCAGTTATCGTAAACCATGCATTAGTTTCCATGCCTATGCAGATTTTCCGATACACAGCTGTACATATCAGCCAAACCTAAGACAGCCTTAACTCAACCAAAAAGTGAGGATTGTGTAAAGGAAATACAAGATTGGATGTATTTAATTTTCTCTTACTTAAACTCAGATAAAACTGAGGTTCTATTAGTGGGACCCCAAGGCTGTAGAGAGGACAGGTGGCTACATCTATACTAAATCTAGGGATGGCTCCTGTCCAGATGCCCAGTCCGTCTGTAAAAAACGTTAGGGGTGCACATTGATCAGTTCTCTACTTGATGAGCACATTAGCAGCATTCACTCAGAATTGCTTTCTTTCAATTACGAATATCGCTAAAACTAGAAATATGACTCTTTAAAACCTATTACTGGCAGTAGCCGGCCGTATACGGGCCCGCTAGGGCGGTTCTGCAAAATTTGCAGTTAAATAGTTTTTAATAACTTTAAAACATTCTTAATACAGTAATTCTTTTTTAAAACACATCTCCAAAAGATTTAATACTATCATGACTTACCGCATACCGATTTTCAACCGTCTACATGAGCCATCGCCCAAAATCAGTACCAAACACCAAACTGTCCACCATGTTGTTTGCGCAAAAACATACAACTATTTTGGCCTTTTAAAAACCATCTTAGGATTGTAAAATAAATTTTTATTTTATTTCATAGAAAATTTCACTGAACCGTCTACACAAGTCCATGATACCGTACATTGACGATTAATTAAAACGTCAGTAAAGCACTTTTTTTGCAGGGTTATGTGGGTCCGTAAAAATCCATCGCTCCAAACGCATGATCTTCTATGGACGTTTTCCCATTACTCAAAAACCATTTTATTTTCCCTTGAACGAGCTGCTTTATGTTCCCCTCCATCCTCTTATCAGTCTTTTCCTGGTTTCATTAGTGATTCAAGAAGCCTGTAGCTGTATTGGCGCAGCTGGTTACGGCACGACCCACCTTCCTCACCAGCTGGCCTATGGCTAGACAATATGCAAATCTCTGGGTCTGTGTGCGCGCTGAGGACCAGAGCTGTGTTCCAATGGACGCTAAGAGTCTAGGCTCCATAGGAGACCGACCCCAGCACGCTCACACACCAGGAGCGCGAGGGGCGGGGTGTCAATTTCCTCTTCTTATGCGTCCTGCACAATGGAAGGCCTTCCTGCTGGATTTCTTTAGATAAAAAAACCAAATAACACTGAAGGACTAATATTGTTTGTTCTATTACAGAAGACCTAAAAAAAACTTTGCAACCACTTGAGTTATAGTGACAGGCTTCTTTTTATTTGATTTTTAGAGGTTGTGGCAAATTTTGAGACGAATGAGACCCTTGATAAAAACCTGTGTAACTCTTGGAAACACTTTATTGTAATCTGTTCCAAATTTTGGATTTAGTTCACAAGTCCCGGTTGAAACAGAAAATGTTGGCAAGCATGGAAAAATGTTCAATCACCAGCTCCCACACAAAATATAATCTCAAAAAAATTAAAGGCGTTGTTTGATTTCGCCATTTGTTGTGCATTTAATCTTCCCAAGGTACCCTAAATGGATGCGAAAATCAGAAAGACCCTGGAGGTGAATAAAATAATGTTGCCCCAGTTGTTTTACTTCAATTTGAAGCCCTGTGAATGATTCATTGTGCTATATGTAAAAACCTAAAAATAACCAGTGTTTTAAATTTGATATTGGTCGTTCAATTACTGCAGCCCAATGAGGACATGATGCAGAAAAACTTGTTCATAGCATTTAGAATTTCTTATGTTTCATATTAAATTTATCAATAAATATATGATAAGCTTGTTCCCTTTGTTTTATTATCCTCACTCAGCCTTTCCTCAAGGGGTGTCTTTTCTCCCTCCTGCACTTGGGGTCCCTCGCTCCCCCCCCTTTTCCCTGTAGCGTAACATTTCTTGTTTAAATCCTACCTTAACTGACCGGTACCAGTTTTTGTTCATATAAATATCTAAGGTCTAAGCCCTCAAAAGTGAAGTATGGCGTGCCTCAGGGGTCGTGCTTGGCCCGCTTTTATTCTCTCTGTGCATGCTGCCACTAGGATCAGTTATTCGTAAACATGGCATTAGTTTCCACTGCTATGCAGATGATACACAGCTGTACATATCAGCCAAACCTAATGACAGCCTTGCAATCAACAAAATTGAGGACTGTGTAAAGGAAATAAGAGATTGGATGCTATTTAATCTTTTCTTACTTAACTCAGATAAAACTGAGGTTCTATTAGTGGGATCCAAGGCTATGAGAGACAAGTTGGCTACATCTATCCTAAATCTAGATGGCTGTCCAGTATTGCCCAGTCCGTCTGTAAAAAACCTAGGGGTCACATTTGATTCAGGATCTCTCCTTTGATGCACACATTAGCAGCATCACTTGAATTGCTTTCTTTCAATTGCGTAATATCGCTAAACTTAGAAATATACTCTTCTTTAAAAACCTATTACTGCAGAGCCGGCCCCGTAATACGGGCCCGCTAGGGGCCTTCTGCAAATTTTGCAGTAAATAGTTTTTTAATAACTAAAACATTCTTAATACACAGTCCAAAACACAAACTCAAAATATTTAATACTATTATAACTACCTGCATACCGATTTTCAACCGTCTACATGCAGCCATTCGCCAGAAATTACATACCAAACACAGCTGTCCGCCATGTTGTTTGCAAAACACCAATTCCTACTCAAATATTTTGCCGTTTAAAATATACTTAGGATGTAAAATAACTTTTTATTTTATCGTAGAAAATTCACTTACCGTCTAAACAAGTCCATGATACCGTTACATTGCCGATAAAACGTCAGTAAAGCGCTTTTTTGCATGGTTATGTGGGTGCGTAAAATCCATTCGTTCCAACGCAAGCTCTTCTTTGGACGTTTCCCATTACACAAAACAAAGTTTCCCTTGTCCAAGGATGCATAAGATATCCCATGTGGGTGGACTTTGCAAGTACTAAGTTCATTAGTTATTCAAGAGTCTGTAGCGGTATTGGCACAGCTGTTTACCGCACGACCCACCTTCCTCACCAGCTGGCCTATGGCTAGACATATATGCAAATCTCTGGGTCTGTGTGAGCGCTGAGTGACAGAGCTGTGTTCCAATGGACAGCTAAGAGCCTACGGCTCATACAGAGACCAGCCCCAGCACGCTCAGGCCCTCAGAGCGGAGGGAGGAGGGGCTGGAATCTCTATTATCTGCTTTTTTGAAGCGCGCACAGGCCCTTTTCAGCTTCATTTCTTTAGATAAAAACCAAATAACACTGAATTGTGACTAATATTTGTTTGTTCTATTACAGAAGACATAAAAAAACTTGCAACCACTTGATTTATAGTGACAGGCTTCTTTTTATTTGTAATTTTAGAGGTTGTGGCAAATTTTGAGACGAATGATGACCCTTGATAAAAACCTGTGTAACTCTTGAACACTTTGTTGTATCTGTTCCAAATTTTGGATTTAGCTTCACAAGTCCCTGCTGAAACAGAAAATGTGCAGCATGGAAAATGTTCAATCACCAGCATCCACACACAAATTATAATCTCAAAAAATTAAAGGCGTTTTTTGATTTTCGCCATTTGTTTGTGCATTAATCTTCCCAAATGTACCCTAAATGATGAAAATAGAAGACTGGAGGTGAATAAATATGTTGGCCCAAGTGTTTACTTCAATTTGAGCCCTGAATGATCATTGTGCTATATGTAAAACCTAAAATAACCAGTGTTTAAATTTGATATTGGTCGTTCAATTACTGCAGCAATGAGTAAATGATGCAGAAAAACTTGTTCATGCATTTATAACCTCAAGGTTGGATTACTGTAACGCCTTACTTACTGGATGCTTTAGTAAATCTATAAATAAACTTCAGTTAGTTCAGAATGTAGCTGCCCGAGTGCTAACTCGAACTAGAAAATTTGATCATATCACTCCTGTTCTATCATCACTACACTGGTTACCAGTCAAATTCCGCATTGATTACAAAATACTTCTTTTAACTTATAAAGCTCTACATGGCCTGGCCCCACATTATCTGAGTGAACTCTTAGAGTTTTACAATCCAACTCGTCTACTTCATTCGCAGGGTACAGGACTCCTTTTAATTCTTAGATTTAACAGCAGGGGGAAAAGTTTTCTCATACAAGGCCCCCAACTATGGAATAAACTTCCCACTTTTGTTCGAGACTCAGACACTCTCCAAAGTTTTAAGCCTAGGCTAAAGACATACCTATTTGCGCAGGCTTTTGACTAGATTTAGACCAGGATGCATGGCTTGGGTCACTGGGGCCTGGAGTCAAGCTCAGAGCCAGGAGGCGTGGCGAGCTCAGGAATGGAGCTTACATGCATGATGTGCTGAAGTACGGGGCTAGTAGGGACTGGACACGAGGAAGGTGGTGAGCTGGAAATAGAGCTGGCCCGCCGTAAGTGGCGGGTCTCTGCACAGATGGCTAATCTGTAAAGATCGGCTGGTGAGGTGGGATCAGGGAGAAAAAACAGCTCATCCCTCACCTCCTTGCCAAGACCAGACATAAAAATGTCCATGATGGCCCGGTCATTAAAGCCAGTCGCCGTGGCTAGCTTATGGAACTCACCCACAAATTCAGCAACCGTCCTGGACCCCTGGGAGAAATCACAAAAACCAGGCTGTGCCAGTGGTCTGATGACAGAATGTTCCAGCTCGAATGAAGATAACGTGCTGGGAATGGGGCCCGTCCTCTTCCTATTCCGCTGTTTGATGCGGGCCTCAGCCTGCATGGCTAGATCGAACAGCTCAAAAAGGGAAGAGGTGGATGGGAGGTAGCATAAATCATTGTCCACCTCCTGATCGAGACCCAGTCTAAATAGATCAATGAGCTCTGGCTCATCAAGAGCAGAGACTTCAACTGCTGCACGGAACTCCGCCACAAAGTCAGCCACTGGTCTGGACCCCTGACAAATCTCAAAAATGTTGGGTGTTTCCCGGGCCAGTGTGTGTGACTGGAGATCCACTTTGAGCATTACCTGGACTCCAGGTGGACAATGCCAGTGACGCCGAGATGTGTTGGGTAACTTGGGAGAGTCTAGATGGAACATTGAATCCATGACTCGTCCGCGGTCATGGAACAGCCCCCCACAAGCCAGCCGGGAACCAGGTAAAGAATAATGATGCCGCTTAGAATGGGTGGAGACTTCCCAACCGGAAGTCCCTGGAGCTAACGCTGGGTCCTGGTCTGGCCGCATCCTTCTGTTACGGTATGCCATGATGCTGAGGGCTGGCGAACCGATAAAGAATAAAATAATAGACAAATATTTCTTTTTAATAATATATTATTTTATTAAGGGTTAGGACCCAAGTGCAGTTAGCTCCAGATGGAATTAGTGAACCAAAATGAGAAAAATTATATATGATAAGCAATAATAAATAATAACCAAGCCCACAGCTAATGCGGGACCTGGAACTCAAACCCCCGAAGCATAGTGTCAGAGACAAGTGTAATCAAGGTTTGCCACGGCACCAGACACTAGGACCTGGTAGGAAGAGCAGGTAAGCTGAATGGCAGACAAAGGAGACGCCTAAAGCGGACTCAAAACAAGGTTTCAACCGTCTATTAACAGCGATGGAAACCAAAGCAAGTAAGAGGCGCATGCTGATAGGCAGCGCGATCAAAAACGGATGTTTTTAACGCGAGTATTAAGATTAAAGGGCAGAGCGCGAATAGTGGTCCACGCATGCGCAGAAATGATCTGAGCGCTTCTAGCCCGAGCTCTGTTTGGTGGAGCTCGGCTGCGCCGGAGAAAGCCGAAGTATACTCGGGGTGTGCGTGCACAGTGTGACAACAGTGTGTTCAGAGTTACAGCGAGTGACTCTGAATCGAATCACTCATGCTGAGATATCGGCAGAGGAAACTCACGGTCCTCCCGATTCCAAGGGAGCGTGAGGCTGATGCGGGTCAACAGCAGGCACGTAACACGGACACTCCTGGCTGATCGCTCACTGGAGTGTGGCACCAAAGCCGGGGAGATGCGCACAAGCACAGAAGAGCAGCCGAGTCGCAATCGCTGGAGCTGCTCGAAAAAGGGCGCTTCCGGACGGCCTAATGCCACTCCAGAGCGTGCAAAAAAGCTTTCCCTTGCCTATCTAAACACCCTGGCAGTTACCTCAAGCGTTTCCGCTTTACACAAGTCTCCCGCTTTGCGGGGAAACGCGTACCATCGTCCCTGGAGAGAAAGGAAGAAATATCCGAGCAGCCAGAAAGCGATCAAAAGCAATCAACCGTAGCGAAAGGCGAACAGTAAGCAAGCAATAGGCGAGGATGCGGCACCTGTCAGAGGCAAAGCGTGCTCTTAAATAGCACTACTAACAGGTGCAATCACTTCCCAATGCAATCACATTGCCAATCAGCAATGCCAACGTGAATGCACTGGTATATGGGCCAACAGTGATACTGAGCCAACAGTGGCCTCTACTGTCAGCTCAGAGGAATCCCCAGAAAAGTGGGGAGAGCAGACACTGCTGAGAAGGACCAGCACTGGCCGCTAACGGTCAAAGTGTAGGCCCTAACACAGAAATATAAGTTGTTATTCAGAATGTATTGTATCCTACATCTGGAATTGATCGTATCATTATTTGTTTGAGGAATAGAAAATGTATGTGCTGTAGTTTAGAATGACTTAGTGATGTCCTAGTTTATAAATTCAAGGTGCTCTTGACAATTGGAACCTCGTACCTGAAATCCCGCAACTACACTTGTAACTTTGAGGATTTTTGTTCTTATGTTATATTTTTAGACATCCTAGATATGTAAAAATATATTAATCCAACGTTATAACTTCTGTAGCGGCCCATACCAATATACGATGAAATTTAAAGTGTAGTCGGATTCTGCTACACTCTGTTTCATTCTGTGATCATGTGACATAATTCTAAGTGTTATTGTGCTTCTTACATAGGTGAATACATTATTAAGATAAAATATAAGATAAGCCGCCTGTTATTGTCATTGCACAGTGTAATTATTATTTTTGGAATTAATTTATTGTAAGAAAAAAGCTTCGACACTATATT
The DNA here is from genome assembly GCA_025084515.1 of Ancistrus triradiatus. Taxonomy (NCBI): domain Eukaryota; kingdom Metazoa; phylum Chordata; class Actinopteri; order Siluriformes; family Loricariidae; genus Ancistrus; species Ancistrus triradiatus. The sequence goes on from JAJAGP010005495.1 coordinate 26,238, forward strand.
TAAAATTACATATTATATGGTTCCCAAGTTTTTTTGCCTGCCATACCTCTCGTGGTCTCAATGTTTTTATGTGATGCCATACACAAAACAAAATTAATGAAATGTTGTTCAGTTTAGAAAAGAACCAAACAAGACACCCATTACCATTGATTGATAAGAAATGGAGTGCCAAGGAAGCGTTCCCATTGAATAAAAATTTTAACTGGAGGCACGGGGCTTCCTAACAGTCCCGCCCATTCAGCGCCGGGTCCGCCGCATCTGCAATTTGATGGGTAAGACATTGAGCACCATGGACGCATTCCCATTGGTCAGAAATGGAAAATAGAAGCGCAAGGATCGGATTGGTAAGAAATGGATGAGCGCTACGCAACAGTTGGTAAGAAATGGAAGGCGCAAATGGAATGAAATGGAAACAGAGTAGCGCCATGCAGCCAATCAACAGGAAGCACCCTCAGAGGCTTTGATGAGGGAGTTCTCAGGGGAAGCTTAGCTGAGCTAAGCTTTGGGGATGTCAAGTAAGCAAAGCTGATCTGTATTGTTTGTTAAAAACATGTTTCAGTGTTTAAGTTCAGTGTCAGAAGGTCTTCCTCAGTAGTGCTGTGCTTCAAACAATGATTGTGAATGAGGTAATTTGGTAATAATACAACACCATGCCAGTGGTAAGTGAAATTACAGAAATAAAAATGGAATTGTGTTAAAGTAGGTTTATGGAGAATGGGGAATTTTCTTATGATAATGCGTTTTAGAAGCAGAACAATCAAATCATTAACATCGATATAAAGAAATGTTTGAGAACGCTGATTCTTTCTGTTACGGGGGGCCAGGGGGCACACCGGAAAAGGAGGTGATAACAGACCCAAGTGCAGGGGGTTCCGTGCAAAGGCGGGAAACAAGGAGAGAGAAACCAAAGGAGAATAACAAAGGATACTGAAGTATTCAGTATTTCATGTGACGGGATTTGAAACCAAGATCACGGCCTCCGTGGGCGGGGATATTACCACTGCACCACGGATTCTGGGGAGCCCGGGGAAAAAGCGGAATCGCTCACCCCGGGATACAGCAAATGCAGGACGGTGCCGGGGACCACACGGCACGAAAGCGGGACACTCGGCGCTTACAAAAGAACGGCCGGAGCGAGCGGAGGCCACGGATGCCTCGGGCGGAGGAAAGAACGGAGGTTAGTAGCGGTACCCCAACTTTCCCTCACCTGACAAACTAAGGCCCTAGCGGTTACCTCAGGTCTTTAGACCCTACGGAATCCCGCTTCCTTTGCGACACGGGACCACCACTTTCCTTAGTCGGCAAAGCCGAGGGGTAACGCTGAACAAAAACTCCGAAAATGTAGCGTATACTAGCCAATAGTGCGCCGAAGGCCTGCGTTAGGCCGTTCTATTTATAGGGGGCCGGCCATGGCGCCTGGTGGTCCCGCGGCAGCCCCTAGAGGCCGGAATGTGCCCTCTGACAGTAACCCCCCCCTAGGGGCGACTCTTGACGGCCCCAAGTCGGCAGAACGGCGCCTCCGGAAGTCACGGATGAGGGTCCGGTCCAGGACGTGGCGTGCCGGGACCCACGAATGTTCCTCCGGCCCGCGGCCCTCCCAGTCCACCAAGTACTGGGTGCTACCCTGGACCTGGAGGGAGTCCAGTAACCGACGTACCACGTAAGCCGGGGATCCCTGGACAACCCAGGGAGGAGGAGAAGGCCTGGACGGGACTCGGGTCTGGCATAGGTAGGGCTTGAGCTGGGAAGTGTGGAACGTGGGGTGGATCTTCATAGAGGCAGGCAAATCCAGCCGATAACTGACCGGATTGACCCTACGAAGAACCTTGAAGGGCCCCACGTACTTGGGAGCCAGCTTGCCCGAGGTTCCCTTCAGGGGGAGATCCCGAGCGGATAGCCAGACGCGTTGTCCCGGGCGATAGGAAGGAGCGGGCCTGCGCTTATGATCGGCCTGTCGACGCATGGCCTCCGCGCTACTCGTAAGAGCTGGGGGAAGAGGGGAGGCTGGAAGCCGAACTGGCACTCAAACGTGGACATCCCGAGGGCTGAATGCCACAGGGTGTTATGGGCGAATTCGGCCCATGGCAGGTGCTTCGTCCATGTGGAGGGGTTACCCGCCGTCAGGCATCGGAGCATGCGTGCCAAGTCCTGGTTCACCCTTTCGGTCTAGCCATTAGACTCCGGGTGGAACCCCGAGGAGAGGCTGGCCGTGGCCCCCACCAAGTGGCAGAAAGCTGTCCAAAAGCGGCTGACAAACTGGGGACCGCGATCAGACAGAAAGTCCCGGGGGAATCCGTGAACCCGAGCAACGTGCCGGAGGATAAGGTCCGCCGTCTCCCTGGCGGAGGGCAATTTGGGCAATGCCACGAGCTTGCACCCCTTGGAAAACCGGTCTACCGCCACGAGGACGACCGTGTTGCCCTTAGACGGGGGCAAGCTCGTGACAAAGTCCAGGGAGATGTGTGACCACGGACGAGCGGGGACGGGAAGAGACCGAAGAAGGCCAGGAGGCCTCCTGCGGGGGGTTTTGTTGCGGGCACAAACCTCACAGGACGCCACAAACTGCCTGACCTTGTCCTCCATGCGTGGCCACCAGAAGCTCTGTCGGAGGAGCCTGTAGGTGGCCGTGTGGCCCGGGTGTGCCGCAAATGACGCCTCGTGCCCCCAGCGCATTACTCGGGGGCAAACGGAGGCAGGGACGAACCTGCGACCCGGGAGACCATTACAAGCCACTTAGCTTGTTGGATGTATGCCAGGTTCTTATGGTCCGTCCACACCAGGAATGGAGCCTTGGTGTCTTCCAGCCAGTGTCGCCACTCCTCTAGTGCCAACTTCATGGCCAAAAGCTCCCGGTCCCCAACGTTCGGCGGAGGACAGGCGCCGTGAGAAGTAAGCGCATGGGTGAAGTTTATGGTCCGACCCGGTGCGCTGAGAGGGAACGGCCCCCACGCCGATATCAGATGCGTCTACCTCGACGATAAACGGTTCCTCAGGGTCGGGGAACCTGAGAACCGGGGGGTTAATGAGCCGGTCTTTGATGGCCCGGAAAGCCCGGTCAGCCTCCAGAGTCCAGCATAAAGGGCCCGGGGTCTTGCGCATAAGGGCGGTCAAAGGGGCCACAAGGGTTCCGAAGTTCCACACGAAACGCCGGAAGAAGTTTGCGAAGCCCAGGAATCGCTGGACAAGCCGGAGAGACGTGGGCTGGGGCTAGTCGGCCACGGCCCGGATCTTGACCGGGTCCATTTGCAGCGACCCCTGGGAAACAATGAACCCCAAGAAGGCCACCGAGGAAATGTGGAACACCGACTTCTCAAGCTTCACGTATAGCCGGTTCTCCAGGAGCAGCTGCAAGTCCTGGCGGACGTGACCGATGTGCTCCTCGAGTGTCCGGCTAAAAATAAGGATATCGTCAAGGTAGACGAATACATATCAATCCAGGGCCTCCCGGAGCATGTCGTTGATGAACTTTTGGAAGACAGCCGGGGCATTCATCAGTCCAAAAGGCATCACCCTGTACTCGTAATGCCCTGTGGGTGTCAGGAAGGCTGTCTTCCATTCATCCCCCTTCCGAATGCGGACGAGGTTGTAGGCGCTCCGGAGGTCCAGCTTGGTAAAGATGCTGGCCCCCTGAAGCGCCTCAAACGCCGTCACCATGAGGGGGAGGGGGTAGTGGTCCTTGACGGTGACTGCGTTGAGGCCCCGGTAATCGATACATGGGTAGAGGGAGCCCTCCTTCTTGGCGACAAAGAAGAAGCCCGCCCCAACCGGCGAGGAGGATGGCCAGATGAAACCCTGCCGGAGTGCCTCGGCGATGTACTGTCGCATGGCCTCCTGTTCAGTGCAGCTCAGGGAAAAGAGACGCCCTCGGGGAGGAACCGCACCCGACAGGAGGTTAATAGCGCAGTCGTACTCCTGTGAGGCGGGAGGACCTGAGCCGCACTCTTGCTTAATACCACCCCCAGATCCCTGTAGGGTTCGGGGACGGTTGACAAATCGGGAACAACCTGCTGAACCGGAGGATGGAGGTGGGGGGTGGATCGGGAAATCAGGCAGGATTCCCGGCATCGAGGGGACCAAGCATAAACGGACCGGGTTTGCCAGTCGATCCGTGGGTTGTGGAGGTGCAGCCACGGATAACCCAGGACTAGCTGGAGGTTGGGCGTGCGGGTGACAAGAAAAACGACCCTCTCGGAATGAAGGCCCATCTCCAGAGTAACGGGTAGGGTTCTGTGGGTAACAGGGCCCTTACCCAGAGCCCGGCCGTCAAAAGCCCTGAGCAGCTGAGGGCTGGAGAGGGCCTCGACGCGAAGGCGCAAACGCGGTGCGAGGGCCTCATCAATAAAGTTGCCCTCAGCCCCAGAATCAACAAAGGCGGAGAGGTGGGCTCGACCACCCTCCTCCTGACAAAGAACGACCGGGAGGGTGAAGCCCGACAGGGGGCGAGTGGGCAGGCCTAGGGCCGCCCCCCCCCGACCGGTCCTGGCCCTTACGTTTCCCGACCCGTCCTGGGACGGGGGGTCGGCCCCGCCGGAGGGACCCCAGCCAGCCCTCCTGAACTCCATGAGCTCAGGGGCATTGGAACGGGCAGTGCGAGGGGCAATGGAGTCACGACCAGGTCACGGACCGATGGAGCGACTACGGGGACCCGCCCCATCGCGGGCTCGTTGCCGCAGGCGAGAGTCGATGGTGGTGGCGAGGTCATAAAGGTCGTCGAGCGAGGTGGGAGGGTCCTGAACAGCCAGTTCGTTCTTCATGGTCTCGCTCAGTCCTCGTTCGTAGCTGGAAATGAGGGCCACCTCATTCCAACCACTCTCTGCAGCCAGGGTTTGAAACTCGATGGTGTACTCAGCCACCGACCTGGTGCCCTGCGTAAGACGCACCAAGCGAGATGCCGCATTGCGGCCCCCCAGCGGGTGAAAAAAGGTCCCTTTGAGGGCCTCAGCGAAGGCCAACTCATCCTCACAGGCAGGGGAACTGGCCTCCCACTGAGCTGTGGCCCAGGCCAGAGCCCGGACAGAGAGCAGGGAGATGATGTAAGCCACGCGGGATTGTGGTGTGGGGAATTGGGACGATCGCAGCTCGAAAACAAGCGAGCACTGCAATAAAAAGCCTCTGCAGCGTTTGGGGGCGGCGACGGGGGAGTCCCCCGCGGGGTGAGGGGGAAGAGGCGGAGGTGGTGCAGGAACAGGCGCGGGGGGGGGGTGACCGCCTGGAAGCCGGAGAGTTTGGCGGAAAGTTCCTTGACCGCCACGGTAAGAGCCTCAACCTGCTGGGAGAGCAGGGTTAGTTGCTGCTCGTGACGCCACAGGGTGACACCGTGGTGGCGGAGAATGGCAGCAGGTGGGGGTGGAGCCCCCTTGGGGTCCACACTGGGTGCCCCTGCTGAGTCCATACTGGGCGCACTATACTGTTACGGGGGGCCAGGGGGCACACCGGAAAAGGAGGTGATAACGGACCCAAGTGCAGGGGGTTCCGTGCAAAGGCGGGAAACAAGGAGGGAGAAACAATGAAGGATACTGAAGGTGGTGCTATGTCACAGAGCACCATTCAGTATTTCACGTGATGGGATTCGAAACCAGGATCACAGCCTCGGTGGGTGGGGACGTTACCTTTGCACCACGGATCCTGTGAACAGAAATGGAGAAAAAAGGGGCTATAAGCCAACGGGCAAACAAAAGAGTCGCTTCCTGGCGAACTCAGACAAAAGGGATTATAATAAATAACCACGCAGAAAGACAAGAACAGGAAATAACCCGTTGAGGCTCTAAATAGAGTGAAAGCAAATGGAGAGCGTGCGGTGCTCTGTTTGTGAATGGGCACACAGTGTGTGCGTGGGAACAGCGCTCTGCGAGTGTGGCAGAGACACTGTGTGTGTGTGTGTTTGTGGAGTGCAATGTGTGTGCGTAGGAGTAGCGCTGCAGGTGTGTGTGGCAGAGGCGCTGCGTGTGTGTGTGTGGAGTGCTATGTGTGTGCGTAGAAGCAGCGCTGCGAGCGTGAGTAGCAGAGGCGCTGCGTGTGTGTGTGTGTGGAGCGCTATGTGTGTGCGTAGCCACAGCGCTGTAAGCGTGTGTGTCAGAAGCGCTGGGCTGCGCATGCGCTGGGGGTTTAACGGGCCAAACGCGGCTGGCACAAAGCAGTGCGTCTTTCGGACGCGAAATAAATGCGAAAGAGGGATACAGCAAACGCAGGACGGTGCCGGGGACCACGCGGCACGAAAGCGGGACACTCGGCGCTTACAAAAGAACAGTCTGAGCGAGCGGAGGCCGCGGACGCCTCGGGCGGAGGAAAGAACGGAGGTTAGTAGCGGTACCCCAACTTTCCCTCACCTGACAAACTAAGGCCCTAGCGGTTACCTCAGGTCTTTAGACCCTACGGAATCCTGCCTCCTTTGCGACACGGGACCACAACTTTCCTTAGTCGGCAAAGCCGAGGGGTAACGCCGAACAAAGACTC
>JAJAGP010005496.1:0-32683 GCA_025084515.1 Ancistrus triradiatus
GAGTAAACCCAGGTGGACATGGGGAGAACATGCAAACTCCACACAGGTGGAATACGAGGCCGAGATTGAATCGGGAACTCTGGAGCTGCGAGTTGACCCAGGCTATACTATTTAATGATATTTTAAAGGATGACAATACACAGCACAGTCAAATCCCATTACCCAAACATACCTCATTCCAAAATTGTCAGATAGCAAATACATCAACAAAATAACAGACTTCCTGATTGTGCAATTAAGGAATTCCTATCATTCCTGGGTATACTGACTCTGTACAGTGGATATAAAAAGTGTACACACCGCTGTTAAAATGCCAGTGACGTCAAAAGGTAAATCATTTCAGAACTTTTACCACCTTTAATGTGATCTATAACGTGTACATCTCAACTGAAAAACAAACATCTTTAGGGGGAAGAAGTAAAAAATAAAAAAAGAAACTAATGTGGTTGCATAAGTGTGCAAACCCTCAAACTAATACTTTGTTGAAGCACCTTTTGATGTTATTACAGCACTCAGTCTTTTTAGGTAGGAGCCTATCAGCATCACATCTTGACTTAGACATATTTGCCCACTGTTAATTGCAAAAAAGCTCCAAATCTGTCAGATTGAAGGGGGCATCTTCTGTGTACAGCCCTCTTCAGATCACCCCACAGATTTTCAACCGGATTCAGATATGGCTCTGGCTAGGCCACTCCAAAACGTTAATTTTCTTCTGGTGAAGCCATTCTTTGGACGTATTCTTTGGGTCGTTGTCGTGTTCCTCTTCATCTTCATCTTTCTAGTAGAAACCTGAAAGTTTTGTGCCAACATCGACTGGTATTTGGTATAATTCCCTCCACCTTGACTAAGGCCCCAGTACCAGCTGAAGAAAAACAGCGCCACAGCGTGATGCTGCCACCACCATGCTTTACTGTTGGTATGGTGTTCTTTTGGTGATGCGCAGTCTTGTTTTGGACTTTTGGAATCATGGCCGAACAGTTCAACCTTGGTTTCATCAGACCATAACACATTTTCCCACACACTTTTAGGAGAGTTCGAATGCGTCTTTGCAAAATTTAGCCGGGCTTGGATGTTTTTCTTCGTAAGAAGAGGCTTCCATCTTGCCACCCTACCCCATAGCTAAGACATATGAAGAATACAGGATATTGTTGTCACATGTAGTACATAGCCAGTACATGCCAGAAACTCCTGCAACTCCTTTAATGTTGCTGAAGGCCTCTTGACAGCCTCCCTGACCAGATTTCTTCTAGTATTTTCATCAATTTTGGAGGGACGTCCAATTCTTGGTTGTCCTAAATTTTCTCCACTTTATGAGGACTGTCTTCACTGTGTTCCTTGGCATATCTAATGCCTTGGAAATTCGTTTGTACCCTTTCTACAGACTGATGCCTTTTGACAATGAGATCCCTCTGATACTTTGGGAGCTCTCTGCAGACCAGGGTTTTTGTTTCAAGACGCGACTAAGAAAATGTCAGGAAAATCCTACTAGAACAACTGAACTTATTTGGGGTTAATCAGAGGCACTTTAAATGATGGCAGGCGTCTACTGATTCCTATTTAACATGAGTTTAAATGTGATTGGTTCATTTTGAACACAATTATAAGAGGGTCTGCACACTCTTATGCAACTGCACACTTAATGCAACCACATTTATTTTATTTCTTCCCCCTAAAGATTTCAGTTTGTTTTTCAATTGAGATGTCCAGGTTATAGTTCACATTGAACGTGGAAAAAGTTCTGAAATGATTTACTTTGGTCAGCTTTTTTTACATCATTAAACCTGGCATTTTAACCGGGGTGTATACACTTTTTATATCCACTGTATGTGTGTTCACTCCATGTGTGCTTTTGGCTTACTGCCTAAAGAATATTTTACCATATATGTTACAAACACTTTATCTTATAAATAGCCACTGAATAAAATAAAGGTTTAGGTTACTTACTTAAGAGATAAGAAGTAAGTGGAGAGGCAGGATGCCAATCAAAATACCATCTATGTCCGCTACACTAGGTGTTTCGCACTCACTCAGCACAGAAATTGATTTTAGGTCAAGTTTTCAGATCACCTTTCATTATAGCGGGAACTAGTGATCTGGACAGCGAGTTACTAAATACAACATATTGCATACAGTGGGGCAAAAAAGTATTTAGTCAGCCAATGAAGATTGCTGAGTTGCATCTCAAGAGCACCAATACCTACTGTGAAGCATGGGGGTGGAAACATCATGCTTTGGGGCTGTTTTTCCTGCAAAGGGGACAGGACGACTGATCCGTGTTTAAGGGAGAATGAACGGGGGCCATGTATCATGAGATTTTAAGCCAAAACCTCCTCCCATCAGTGAGAGCATTTAAGATGGAACATGGCTGGGTCTTCCAGCATGACAATGATCCCAAACACACCGCTCGGGCAACGAAGGAGTGGCTCCGTAAAAAGCATTTCAAGGTCCTGGAGTGGCCTAGCCAGTCTCCAGACCTCAACCCCATAGAAAATGTGTGGAGGGAGTTGACAGTTCGTTTTGTCCAAAAACATCACTGCTCTAGAGGAGATCTGCATGGAGGAATGGGCCAAAATACCAGCTACAGTGTGTGCCAACCTGGTGAAGGCTTACAGAAACATTTGACCACTGTCATCGCCAACAAAGGCTATGTTACAAAGTATTGAGTTGAACTTTTGTTATTGACCAAATACTTATTTCCCACCATAATTTACAATTAAATTCTTTAAAAATCCTACAATGTGATTTGCTGGATTTTTTTTCTCATTTTGTCTCTCATAGTTGAAGTGTAGCTATGATGAAAATTACAGACCTCTCTCATCTTTCTAAGTAGGAGAACTTGTACAATCAGTGGCTGACTAAATACTTTTTTCCCACGTGTAGCAGGAGTTGAATGTGCATATTGTCCGTTTGGTTTATTTAACGTCGCTTTCAGCATTAATAGCTATTCATGACAGAAACGGGTCTAAATACTCCGATTTAGCGTAAACCTAATTAACCTAACACATGTCTTTGGACCGTGGGAGAAAACCGTGGCAGTTTGAGTAAGAAGGACATGCAAACTCCACACAGACGGGGTACGATCGGGATCGAACCGGGGACAATGGAGTTGTCATGGAATCAATCTAACCTCTGCACCACCGTGCCGACTGTGCATATTCATGTATTCAGGTCCTTCTCAAAAAATTAGCATATTGTGATAAAGTTAATTCTTTTCCGTAATGTAATGATAAAAATTTAACTTTCATATATTTTAGATTCATTGCACACCAACTGAAATGTTTCAAGTCAAATCAAGGCACCTCAGTGGGAAGTCTGTGGGAAGGAAAAGGTGTGGCAGAAAACGCTGCACAACGAGAAGAGGTGACCGGACCCTGAGGAGGATTGTGGAGAAGGGCCGATTCCAGAGCCACCGTGCACAGGCATGTGCAGGAAATGGGCTACAGGTGCCGCATTCCCCAGGTCAAGCCACTTTTGAACCAGAAACGACGGCAGAAGCGCCTGACCTGGGCTACAGAGAAGCAGCACTGGACTGTTGCTCAGTGGTCCAAAGTACTTTTTTTGGATGAAAGCAAATTTTGCATGTCATTCGGAAATCAAGGGTGCCAGAGTCTGGAGGAAGACTGGGAGAGAGGAAATGCCAAAATGTCTGAAGTCCAGTGTCAAGTACCCACAGTCAGTGATGGTCTGGGGTGCCATGTCAGCTGCTGGTGTTGGTCCACTGTGTTTTATCAAGGGCAGGGTCAATGCATCTAGCTATCAGGATATTTTGGAGCACTTCATGCTTCCATCTGCTGAAGAGCTTTATGGAGATGAAGAGTCATTTTTCAGCACGACCTGGCACCTGCTCACAGTGCCAAAACCACTGGTAAATGGTTTACTGACCATGGTATTACTGTGCTCAATTGTCCTGCCAACTCTCCTGACCTGAACCCGATAGAGAATCTGTGGGATATTGTGAAGTGAAAGTTGAGAGACGCAAGACCCAACACTCTGGACGAGCTTAAGGCCGCTATCGAAGCATCCTGGGCCTCCATAACACCTCAGCAGTGCCACAGCTGATTGCCTCCATGCCAGCCGCATTGAAGCAGTCATTTCTGCAAAAGGATTCCCGACCAAGTATTGAGTGCATAACTGAACATAATAATTTGGAGGTTGACTTTTTTTGTATTGAAAACACTTTTCTTTTATTGGTCAGATGAAATATGCTAATTTTGTGGGATAGGAATTTTGGGTTTTCATGAGCTGTATGCCAAAATCATCAGTATTAAAACAATAAAAGACTTGAAATATTTCAGTTGGTGTGCAATGAATCTAAAATATATGAAAGTTAAATTTTTATCATTACATTACGAAAAAGAATTAACTTCATCACAATATGCTAATTTTTTTAGAAGGACCTGTACATGTACAGCACCGTGCAAAAATCTTAGGCCACCATTAGCTTTGTTGTTTTAGCCGTGGTATATTGATCATATTTTACATTGATCATATTTAACTTTAAACTTGAATTCGTCACACCACAATACACTTTCCACTGATCTTCATACCAGTCATTATGAGTTTTAGCACATCTTAGCCTTTTCACCCTGATCCCCTCCCAAAAAAGTGGCTTCTTGGCTGCTACCCTTCTAAAAAGACCATTCAGACAAGCTTCTTCAGACTGTACAAGGGTCGACTTGGGATCCCGATGAAGCTACCACATGCTTTAGATGATGACGTGTAAGAGGAGGTCACACTAAATATCTGCCACTATAGTCTACAGAAGCTACAAATTTGCACTGCGTACCAAATTTCCTGTATTTTTCTGGTTTTCTTCTTCTAATAAAGAGACTGAGAAATAATTATATATGGTTCATATACCAATGCTATAACAGTGGTATATCTAATCTAATGGCGGCCTCAGACTTTACTGTATGTCTGTAGTGTTAATGTACAGCTAATTGAACTTGATTCCTCTAACATATTTTCATGTATTTTGTGAGAGGGATAACAACAAAGAGAGGCTACATGTCCAAACAAATAAAATGAAAAATCCCATACACCAAATTACCTTCGGTTTTTGTTGAACATGCTGTCCAAAGTCTGAAACACCAAACTGTGAAGAAGTTCCACCTTGAAAGAACATGATTAAACAAAAGAAAACTGAGCAAAGCAAAGATGTGTAGGATCATATTGTTGGGCACAGGTTAATCTTTACTGGAAAGAAAATGATGCTAAACATTCAGATTTACGATGCATCCTTCATCCAAGTTACACGTTACCTTTCTGCCATAGATGCATGTAGAGCCTTGAATTAAAAGTGCTGCTTCTGCGAAGTTCATCATTGTCTTTCCTCCATCGAATGAGATGGCCATTTGGTCCAGCTGCAGCAGGCATAGAGATCAGTGGCAGCAATGTAGCAAACTAAGAATACTAAAGAAGCCTAATCCCTGTATGACCCGCCATCGTTTGGGAAAGCATATCCCCATTATGATTAGTGTTGCACGCTATATCGATACTAGAAAAGTAGGTATACCTTGCAATTAGAAATGCTAGGATACCTCATTTCATTAGTATCGGTACTTTAAGAATGACTTTTTAAAATCAGAGCTTTTATTCTGCGAGTTGCATCGATCTGCCACAGGGGGCAGTATGTGCACGCAGCAGTCTGCAGGTAAACATGTTTAATCAGAGGAGAACAAGGAGAGTTATGTCTGCTAATACGCTTTTCCTGACCGCCCATGGCTTGTAGAGAAAATGCACGCAAGAAGTGAAATATGGAATTATTTTAAGCCCATAACCACAGCAAAACCAGTCTGCAAAAGACGTTTTAAACCTATACAGACCAATACATTGCTCAGAAAAATTACAGGAACACATTTTGATCAGAGTAAGCATCAACTCAATTCAACTTTTGGGATATTGATCTGGTCAGTTAAGTAGCAGCGGGGGTTGTTAATCAGTTTCAGCTGCTTTGGTGTTAATGAAATTAACAAAATGTGCACTAGAGAAGCAACAGTGAGACGGCCCCCAAAACAGGAATGCTTTAATAGTTGGAGGGCCATTGACATTTTGTCCCTCCTGATCTTTTCAGGCTGATTTTTCACTAGGTTTGTACATGGCTAGGGTCAGCGTCACTACTAGTACCATGGTGCGGTACCTGGACCCTACAGAGATTGCACAGGTAGTCCAGCTCCGGCAGGATGGCACATCCATTGCCATCGCCAGAAGGTTTTCTGTGTCTCCAGCACAGTCTTAAGAGTATGGAGGAGATTCCAGGAGACAGGCAGTTACACTAGGCGAGCTGGACAGACCCATAAAAGGTCCTTAACCCCTCAGCAGGGCCGGTATCTGCTCCTTTGTGCAAGGAGGAACGGGATGAGCACCACCAGAGCCCTACAAAATAACCTCCAGCAGCTCAGTGGTGTGACTGTGTCTGACTAAACAATCACAAACAGGCTTCATGAGGATGGCCTGAGGGCCCTGTGCTGCCAGAGCTCGACTGGCATTTACCATGGAAGACCATAATTGGCAGATTCGTCAGTGGTGCCCTGTGACAACAGGTTTCACTTGAGCATGTGACAGGGTCTGGCCACCGTGGAGAACGTTATGCCGCCTGCAGCATCATTTAGCATGACCAGAGGGAGGTGGGTCAGATATGGTCTGGGGAGAAATATCCCTGAAAGGACGCACAGACCTCTACAGGCTAGACAACGGCACCCTGACTGCTATTAGGTATCGGGATGAAATCCTTGCACCCACTGTCAGACCCTACGCTGGTGCAGTGGGTCCTGGGTTCCTCCTGGTGCAAGACAGTGCTCGGCCTCATGTGGCGAGAATATGCAGGCAGTTCTTGGAGGATGAAGGAATTGATACCATTGACACCACTGAACTTTTCCCAAATGATGCTTCTTTGTTCCCGCTATGTTTTTTGCAGTCCAACCTTTAAAATACAGCAGAGCCTGAATGGTTGGAACATGATTGCAAAATAATTCCTGGTACAGATTACAGATGACTCGAGATAATGAGGATTTTCTACATTTGAATAGCTGCCTTTATCAGTTATTCCGTCAAATGTTGGAATTATACTGCTTACAATATTGTTTTGACAGCCCTAGGAGAAACAGCTGTGGAGCTTACTTCTTCTAGGTACTCCCCAAGTTGAGTGGCCAGATCAACATCCCAGTTTTTCGTAAGGTCCCGAATGGGCTGCAACAGGTGGGCAAACCTCGTCTCCACAGAATTCATAGCTATTCAAGTTGCTCGACCTGCAAAAGTAAAGCATAATCAAAGTAGCCCAAATCAACGTTTAACAGTCCTTCTTAAGAGTTACTTGAAACACAAACGTTAAAAGTTTTTTACAACATTTACAACGCAAAATATCATAATGCTAATATAATGTTTTATGTACTGATAATACACAGTTGCTATTGCTGTAAGACCAAACTGGAGTCGGTTAATAAGGTATAAAAACAGTCGTCCTACCCACACAACTAATCTTTTCGTGTTCTGCAGGAGGCACCAGAGTGTCTCTGAGAAATACCTCAACACACTGATTGTTCATAAAAAGATTGATTGTAGCAGTTTAATTATGATTTTTTTATATTAATTATCATAATTATTTCCAAATGCAATATCACAAACCAAAATAAACCTATTTGGTGTACTGTTAAGAATGTACAAACCCAAAACACAACTGCTCTATTTTGAAAAGTTAGTTGTTCTCCAAACTGACAAGAAGTTGAATGTACAGCATACATACACACACTTCCAAAAGTTGAAATTTGATCATCTTTTTTTTGCTTTTTGGATTACATAAATGCAGCTGATATTGACTACAATGACTGCAGCAATTTAAAAAAAATGATAATTTAGTAGGACCATTTCTTAAGTTTTTAGAAACTTGTGGACAGTGATCTGAGTGGCAAAGTTGCACCATAAATTGGCTCCCGATAAAAATTGTACATTGATTATGCTCAGGTTACACAAATACCCCTGAAAATGTCATTTGGTCTTAAACTAAAAATACTGAAGAAACATCTAAGAGTAGCATAAAATAAAGTAAGATCATGCTTGAACTCATGGATCAGGTCTACAGTTTTACAGTGGATTTGTTTCAAATTTACACAGCGTTACAGTTTCCAATGGAATTTATAAGTGAGTCAGGTAATGGACATTTGGATTTTAAATAAATTAGGGTTTGAAAATTCATTTTAACATGTCTCCCAGTGTAGTGTCAGCTTCACATTCAGTGTCATCAAACTGTGCAAAATGTATTTAGAACAGCACCAAATACTATGACCTTATAGTACTTACTATCTTACTTCTGTGATTATAAGTACTGCAATGGTCACAGACTTCATACCGTATAGCCCAACAAAGAGCTAAACAAATCACAACCTCAGAAGCAAGAAGAAATTCTTTGATGAGTGTGAGAGATCAATAATTAACTAAACATTATTGGGGGAAGGTCATGGCATTTCATACAGTGTTTTCAAGACTGTTTGCATTTAATATGTGGGCTTCATGTCTTAATTTTGTATTACTTCTATCCAGATCGACAAAAACAAATAAAATACACTTACATTACTTAGCAGACGCCCTTATCCAGAGCGATTTACAATTGATACAGTCTTACAATCCAAGCAATTGTGTGTTATGGGCCTTGCTCAAGGACCCAAGGGATTTGAACCCTGGACCTTCTGGGTCCATAATTCCAGTACCTTTTATCCACTAGGCTATCACCGTCCACGTAGACACGTACATACATAGACAACACACTTGCCCCTTCTCCTCTACTGTATGTAATTTCAATAATGGAAGGAGGGTCTGTTTAAAAGAACTTGAGAGATTATCATGAAGATGAAATGTTCATGTGAGCATAGGCAGGCAACCTGTGGTCTGCACTCTTACATACTGTAGTACAGCCTCTGGGTCAAGACTATGGTTTCAAAGTGTGTTACTGACGTTGCGTTTCAGGGTCAGATATGGCACACATTCTTAGTGTAGCAAACTTCAAGACAAAGAATCTGTCTGACAGTGCATTCCTTACAGATAGTACTTAGCATCTACACAACCTGAATATGAAGGTAGACAAGGAACGACAAGGCCATTGACCAATAGAAAGTGCACAAGTTCTTTCCAGGCTAAATATGCCCCTTTTGAGGTCAGATTTCCCCCAATTGGCTAAATTTGTCACAGTTCACTCTCTAAAAAGCGATAAACCAAAATGCCCCTACATGTGCAGAAAATATTTGTCAAGTACAACAAAATATCTAAGTTATGCAGGAGCCTTTCCAAGACTACTGCAGCAACTATATGCAGTGCAGCTTCTTATAGAAATGTGATAAAACTAATTTCCGGATCATTCCTTGTCAATGAATCAGGAATAGACCATGTAGGCAGCAAAACTAAATACGAATCAGACTGAATAACTGTTGAATGACTTTGTTTCTACACCCATTGTCCATTTTATCAGTTCCACTTACCATATACAGTGGGGCAAAAAAGTATTTAGTCAGCCACTGACTGTGCAAGTTCTCCTACTTAGAAATATGAGAGAGGTCTGTAATTTTCATCATAGGTACACTTCAACTATGAGAGACAAAATGAGAAAAAAATCCAGTAAATCACATTGTAGAATTTTTAAAGAATTTAATTGTAAATCATGGTGGAAAATAAGTATTTGGTCACCCACAAAAAAAGGAGAATTTCTGGCTCTCACAGACCTGTAACTTCTGTCCTCCACTCGTTACCTGTATTAATGGCACCTGTTTGACCTCGTTATCTGTATAAAAGACACCTGTCCACAGCCTCAAACAGTCAGACTGCAAACGCAACCATGGCCAAGACCAAAGAGCTGTCGAAGGACACCAGGAAGAAAATTGTAGACCTGCACCAGGCTGGGAAAGAGTGAATCTACAATAGGGGAGCAGGTTGGTGTGAATAAATCAACTGTGGGAGCAATTGTGAGAAACTGTAAGACATACAAGACCATTGATAATCTCTCTTGATCTGGAGCTCCACGCAAAGATCTCATCTCGTGGGTCAAAAATGATCATGAGAACAGAGCATAATCCCAGAACTACACGGAGGGACCTGATGAATGACCTGCAGAGAGCTGGGACCAAAAGTAAACAGGCTACCATCAGTAACACACTACGCCGAGAGGGAGTGGCCTAGCCAGTCTCCAGACCTCAACCCCACAGAAAACTTGTGGAGGGAGTTGAAAGTCCGTGTTGCCCAGAAACAGCCCCAAAACATCACTGCTCTAGAGGAGATCTGCATGGAGGAATGGGCCAAAATACCAGCTACAGTGTGTGCCAACCTGCTGAAGACTTACAGGAAACGTTTGATCTCTGTCATTGCCAACAAAGGTTATGTTACAAAGTATTGAATTGAACTTTTGTTGTTGACCAAATACTTATTTTCCACCATAATTCACAATTAAATTCTTTAAAGATCCTACAATGTGATTTCCTGGAATTTTTTATCTCATTTTGTCTTTCATAGTTGAAGTGTACCTATGATAAATTACAGACCTCTCTCATCTTTCTAAGTAGGAGAACTTGCACAATCAGTGGCTGACTAAATACTTTTTTGCCCCACTGTTGAAGCACTTTGTAGTTCTACAATTACACACTGTAGTCCATCTGTTTCTCTACCTATTTTGTTAGTCCCCTTCAACTCTTATCTAATAGTCGGGACCCACACAGATCAGGTACAGTTTGGGTGGTGGATCATTCTCAGCACCGCAGGGACACTGATGTGGTGGTGTGTTAGTGTGTGTTTTGCTGTTTGATCAGATACAGCAGGTGTCTTAAGCAGTCAGGTGGCTTAACATTTCTGATATGCTTAGTCCAGCAATGCCAATGCGGTGTGTAGAAACTCCAGCAGCACTGCTGTGTGTGATCCACTCATACCAGCACAGCACACACTAACACACCACCACATCAGTGTCATTGCAGAGCTGAGAATGATCCGCCACCCAAATAGTACCCCCACCACAACCTTGTGTATCCTCATAAGATACTGCACCCCCAGTCAAACAAGGCTGCATCCAGGCCTGGGCTATAATTTGGTACGTGGAACTGGTAAAATGAGCAATGAGTGTACAAATAAGGAGTACCACCTAAAAAGTGATCGGTGAGTGTAATTTCAAAAAGCCGTACAGACTTAGTCAAAACAAAACTGTAGAAACAATGACCTTAATCCTTCACAGTTTACATCTACAAGCCTGGCTATAAACTTCTCTGTAAAGGCAACAACGGCTAACAAAGTATGAAACCTGATAAAAGACAAGAAAGTCATGCCAATTTAACCTCACAACATCCCAAATGGCGCTACAGTCCCTATATGCATACGCTACATGGGGTGCTTGAAAATGCAATATACACCCTATGTAGTGCACTATGTGTACAATGTAACCGCATTTGGGCTACAACCAACAGCTACTGCGCTATTGCTAACCGGTTAGCGCACCAGAACTGCAACTTTCACGCAACCTACCTTATAAACGAAAAATATCCGTGCCCAGCTAGGAGCTGGGACCTCACTTGTCTTTTTATGGAAAAAGAACAAAAAACGTAGAACCTTCGAAATATAATTACTTTGTCTAAATAGCTGGGGAAGGAAAAAAAAACAGTATCAGTCCCGCGCTTCTGCCATATTCATTTTTACCGCCTCTGCGACAAAAACAAAGACGTAAGAGGAAATGACGCCAGGTTGAGCCGCGTAAACATTGTAAAAATCTTACTGGGACACAACGATTTTTAATTATAACAGCGCTAATAAACCGATCGGGACTGTTAACGTATCAGTAATTAAATAATAAATTAATTACTATATTAAATGTGAGTCGACATCATGTCTGATTTCTGTAACACTGCGGGAGGAGTACGTAGCTTTAATAATGTATTATTAGCTTTAATTGTTTTTTACTTTTGCTACATGTTACATGAAGTAATACTTCTACAAACGTCTGTATCAACAACCATTTTCAAATATCCTCTAACGTGCCTGCAAAATCTCCTGCAGTCCCTCGTTATGACCAGTAGATGTCGTGAGATGGCAGGTTACAGCCATGAGGTGGTTTAGTAACAGGGCTGCTGTAAAACGAAAACAGCACAAATCTGAAATATAATCTCATGTGTCATTGGTTTGTGGGACAAGCTTACAGACGAAGCTCACAACTGATCAGATGAGTAAATCATGGAATCTCCAATATAAACATAGTGTGAAGAGCACTGTGGTATAAGTGCAAGTCACGTTTTCTTTATTGTCATTCCTCAGTGTATAACTGGTAAACAGTACATCTATTTAAGAACGAAATGTTCTTCGGCATCCATGGGTCAACGCTAATGCAGACTCATTACACAACATAAAGGGCTGAAAGACTATATTAAAGAAAGCCCGGAGGAAGACATTAAAACAATTTTCAAAATATGGAAAACATCCTCACAAGTTAATCCAGGCACCTTAATTAGAGTCAATGGTAGGCTGCATACTGCGGTTTCATGCATTAATTTAGTTTACCCTATATACATCTACACCTACAGGCCTGTTGCTGAGTTTTTTCTCACGGATGATCCTACAGAAGTCAATCCAGCAAAAAATAAATTAACAAATAATAAAATAAACACTCACAGACTAACAGTTCACAGAGGTTAATGGCTTAAATTAAACTGAACAAATTTATAATACTGTATGAACCAGGTTGTGTACATTTATTGTCTTTAATAAAGCTAAATCATGCAAAATACACCTCAATTTTTATGTTAGGAGTTTTTTTTTCTATAACTGAGCCTGAATCCTAAGCACGTGAACAACTAAAGTAAAACCATTCTCATTAAACGTTTTGTTTTGATGCATGCGAGTCATTGAGGTCGTACCTGCCTCTATAGAGAATACCGCAAAACAGATAAAAAAAAACACACACACACATTTTGTCATACCTTAATACATCAGTGTTCACTCTAGGTCTTCTTGGCTCTTCTTTTAGCAAATTTGCCCTCTAAAATAAATATTCAATCATTATAGCCTATATACACAATAGAGATCCTTCAATCATTATAGCCTATATATACAGTATTATATATTGGGAGGTATGGTGACACAAATGGTTAGCGACGTCGCCTTACTAGAGATCCTCGGTTCGATTCCCAGCTATTAACGTTGAATGTTTGCATGTTCTCTCCATGTCTGTGTGGGTTTTCTCAAGGTAATCCAGTTTCCTCCTACATTCCAAAGACATCAGTTTGGTGAACTGGTTTACCAGTGTGATTACCAATGTGCATGTGCACCTGACTGGTGCCCTGTGTAGGTTTAGGGTTGATTCTGGCTCGTTTAGGGTTTATGGTCCCTTCCGGCTCACTACAACAATGGATATATATATATATCCACCCACACAGAAACCCATGCAGACTCCACATAGAAAGGACCCAGGCTGCTCCACCTGGAATCAAACCCAGGACCTTCTTGTTTTGAGCCGACAACGCTACCCACTGAGCCACACACCACCCCTGCTGCCTAATGCAAATATCTAATCAACCAATCACATGGCAGCTACTCAATGCATTTAGGTATATAGACAGGGTCAAGATCACGTGTTAAGTTCAAACCGAGCATCAGAATGGGGAAGAGCAGTGATCTAAGTAATTTTGAACATGGCATGGTTGCTGGTGCAAGAACAACTGGTCTGAGTATTTCAGAAACTGCTGATCTACTGGGATTTCACATACAGCCATCCCTTTCACAGGGTTTACAGAGAAAAAAAGAGAAAATACCCATTGTTCGGTTCTGTGGGCAAAAATGCCTTGTTGATTCCAGAGGTCAGAGAATGGCCAGATTGGTTTGAGCTGATAAAAAGGCAACAGTAACTCAGTACACCACTCATGATACAACCAAGGTATGCAGAACATCATTTCTGAGTGCAACACATCAAACCTTGAAGCAGATAGGCTACAGCAGCAGAAGACCACACCGGGTGTCACTCCTGTCAGCTACGAACAGGCAACTATGGCTACAATTTGCATGGGCTCACCAATACTGAACAACAGAAGATTGGAAAATGTTGCCTTGTGTAATGAGTCTCAATTGCTGCTGCAGCATTCAGATGGTAGGGTCAGAATTTGTCATGAGCAACATGAAAACATGAATCCACGCTGTTTTGTATCAGTGATTCAGTCAGGGTTCAGTGGGGGATATTTCTTGGCACTTAAAGACGACAGTCTACCTGGGTATTTTTGTTGACCATGTCCATCCCTTTCTGAATATAGCGTACTCATATTCTGATGACTACTTCCAGCAGGAACATGCCATCGAACAAATCTCAATTCGTCTCCACCTGGCTTCTTGAACATGACAATGAGTTCACTGTAGTCAAATGGTACCCACAGTTACCAGTTCTCAATCCAATAGAGCACCTTTGGGATGTGGTGGATCGGGAGATTTGCATCATGGACGTGCAGCCGACAAATCTGCAGCAACTGCGTGATCCTATAATGCCAGTATGGACTGTGGAATGTGGACTGTGGACTATGGACTCTTAGGAATGTTTCCAGCACCGTGTTGAATCCATACCGCAAAGAATTAAGGCGGTTATGAAGGCAAAAGGGGGTCCAACCCGGTATCTACTAGCAAGTTGTAACTAATAAAGTGGCCGGCGAGTGAATACATCCTGTTTCCTTAAACAGCAAGGAATCAAGCGGTTGCTCAGATACATGCTAATATAGAAATATGGATTAACTTTAATCTATGTTAATCTAAGTTAATCTGTGACTGTATTTTTTAAGTCACTGAGCAGTTCATAGGCTATATCTTTTTTTGTTATTGTTATTAAACAGCGTCTGCTGAAGGCAATCCCACACGAAAGATGACTTTATGTATTAATTTTACACACACCCACATTGTGCTTATAGAGTGGCCGATGTCGACATAGGCAGAAAAATGTTTGACACCACCTTAAGAAAAACAGTCAAGCTCTCTGCACCACGTGATCAGCGATTCCTGGAAAGTTCTTGGAAACAGTGTGTGTGTGTGTGTGTGTGTGTGTGTGTGAGTGCGTGCGTGCGTGCGTGCGCGCGCGCGCGTCAAATGAAATTACGCTGCTCATAACAAATACACAAAGAGGATCTGCGATCAACCCGGTCACGTTGGACAGATGCAGAACTGTGCATGAGCAAGCTTCTTATTTTTAACGATTCTCTGTGGAGTCTTGATGCTGAGATGCTGATTTTGGAGCCGCCTTGTTTCTAGCCAAAAACAACCACGTTGCCAAGTGTAACTGGCGCGTAGTAGTAAAGGGTCAGAAAGCTATGTTTGTTAGTGTGTGTGTGTGTGTGTGTGTGTGTGTGTGTGTTGGAGGTTGTACGTTTATATATCATTGTGAGGACCAAGTGTCCCCACAAGGATATAGAGATATTTGACATCTAGTGGAGACATACTGATCCCCACCAAGAAGATTGCTTTTTTCACAAACAGTGCAACTTTCTTTTGAAAATGTAAAATAGCCAAAAGATATGTTTTAGTTTAGTGAGGTTAAGCTTGGGGGTTACGTGTAGGAATAGCATTAATTAGTGTCAGTGATATTAAGCAGTGGAAAGTCCCCACAATGACAGAAAACGTGTGCGCGCGTGTGTGCGTATTTGTGTGTGTGTGTGTGTGTGTGTGTGTGTGTGTGTGGATCAGCCACCGATTGGAATGACCTGTCAGTAGGAACACACCGAGGTCGCTGTGTGGAGTAATCGTGTGTGCCAAGTGATCACAACATGTCGGGCTTTCACTGCTGTATGACTCAAAGTCCCCGTCATTTCTCTCAACACAACATAACCGGTGAGTGGCTTCTACATATCCATATTATATCCATTGTCGGGCTTCGTTACGCAGATCTTACACCATAACAAAAGCAGTTTATAACATGTAGTTGTATCTTAACATGTTTCTAACATGCTATATAATGATCTTATCTGTGTATCATAGGATCTCACTGGCGTCTCATAAACAATACCACATCTGTACCCTATAACATATACTGTATATTATGTTTTTGTGTATCACAACCTAACATGGTCTAGTGATCGCAACATGCGTCCAATAACATTTAATGATTGTCTTGGTGTATTGCAGGCTACAACATGTCCACGGTCTATAACATAAACTGTATTGGTGAATCCTATACAACCTATACACACGCACCATTTAATACTGTATACTGATTTCAGTGGTGTATCCTATATTCTACTAACTATTGAATGATTTTGGTGGTCTGTCCTACAGTCTGCCACAGATGATCTTACTGTTTCATTCTACAGCATGTGCAATATATCCTATTGATTTTTTAGCATAGCCTATCATTACAGGCTAACCAGTACAGCCTATATGTAATGACTGTATGTCTGTACTTATAGCATGCATACTATGATGTACAGTTAATGTAAGGAGCTTATCGTACTGACTACAACATATAACGATTTTATTGGTATGCCATATAGAATAGGTAAAACATAGCCTGCAGCCTTACAGTCCACGCTGGCGAATGTTTTCACTGGTGTATCCCTGGCTTATTCTACTGCCTATAGAATATATAGCTAATATACAGCTTACATATCATGGTTTTATGCAGGCTAATAATTTTATTAGTGTAATCCTATCATACATTTTATAGCATTATTTATAGGGATATACATATACGTACTATGTAGCCTACGTATACAATTATTTCATTTTTGTATCGTAACATAAAGCTTCTAATATAGCTTTAATCATCCTGGCTACAACTTCACTACTTAGATCAAATTCATTGACTTTTAGTTCGGAGTCGTTTGGTACTCTGTTATTTATTATGCCATAGACCGTCAGGTTTAGTGATTGACATTGTTTGCGAGAGGACCTCTCGACTCCAGGGCCAGAGATGTTCTTGCTTGTGTGCTTTCTTAGAAGAGACCGGGTGAGTTCTGGAAACACGCGCGGATCGTCTCTCCGTGAAATGTAATTCCGCGTACTGAACAGCCGAGCCACACGTGAGGCATAAAAACAACTTCCAGTCCGTACCTTTGTTCCCATAGAAACCCGCTCCTTTATAAAGGACCTTTCCTCGAAGGCACGTTGGATGTACGTACGCAATAGTGGATCACTAATTATTTAGCCTGTAATCATTACCGGTTTGTTTCAGGATGGCACGCGCTTGAACGCGGCTGGTGAGATCGCGAGGATTGCGCGTAGCTGTTTGTCCGTGTAGACGTGAATGGGTGTGTGCGAGGAAGTGAGAGCACACGGCCGGATGAGTGTGGCTGCGCCCTAATGACTTGGCACTCGGCGGAAGCCGGCGGGGATCAGCGCAGCAGCGGCAGCATTCCCCGAGAAAGTGACAGCGGAGCTGAAACCGACCAGCGTGTCGCGGCTGCCATGAGAGACCTGCGCAACACCGGTACACCTGAACCATTCCTCTACACTACCGATCTATCACCGACCTGACCTGCACTGCTCACTATATATATATATTTATTATTTATATATATATATATTATTTATATACTATATATATACAGCTGTGCCCCTCTTGTGATTTATATATATATATATATATATATATATATATATATATATATATAAATCACTAGAGGGGCACAGCTGTATTGCCAGTCAGTCATAGGGGCACAACTGTGCACAAAAATAAGCCCATTAACACTAAATAGTCTACACTAAAGTGAACATTACTCTGACATGGGTGAGCAATGAAGAAAAAATTAACACTGAATATTTTTATTAACTGCATTATTTTTGTTTATGCTAAGGTAACTGATGTCTTTGCTAGTTTAACAAATGCCTTTGCTTTAGTGCTCTATAGGTAAAAGTTACTCTCCAGTACAGCTACAGTGGTGCTTGAAAGTTTGTGAACCGTTTAGAATTTTCTATATTTCTGCATAAACGTGACCTAAAAGTAGATAAAGAGAACCCAGTTAAACAAATGAGACAAAAATATTATACTTGGTCATTTATTTATTGAGGAATATGATCCGATATTACATATTAGTGAGTGGCAAATGTATGTGAATCTCTATGATTAGCAGTTAATTTGAAGAGGAAATTAGAGTCAGGTGTTTTCAATCAATGGGATGACAATCAGGTGTGAGTGGACCCCCTGTTTTATTTAAAGAACAGGGATCTGTCAAAGTCTGCTCTTCACAATACATGTTTGTGGAAGTGTATCATGGCACGAACAAAGGAGATTTCTGAGGAGCTCAGAAAGAGAGTTGTTGATGCTCATCAGGCTGTAAAACCATCTCTAAAGAGTTTGGACTCCACCAATCCACAGTCAGACAGATTGTGTGCAACTGGAGGAAATTCCAGACCATTGTTACTCTCCCCGGGAGTGGTCGACCAACAAAGATCACTCCAAGAGCAAGGCATGTAATAGTTGGTAGTTGGTTCTAAGCAACTGAAGGCTTCTCTCACATTGGCTAATGTTAATGTCCATGAGTCCACCATCAGAAGAACACTGAACAACAATGGTGTGCATGGCAGAGTTGCAAGGACTGCTCTCCAAAAAGAACGTTGCTGCTCATCTGCAGTTAGCTAAAGATCACATGGACGAGCCAGAAGGCTATTGGAAGAATGTTTTGTGGACGGATGAGACCAAAATAGAACTTTCTGGTTTAAAAGAAAAGCGTTATGTTTGGAGAAAGGAAAACACTGCATTCCAGCATAAGAACCTTATCCCATCTGTGAAACATGGTGGTGGTAGTATCATGGTTTGGGCCTGTTTTGCTGCATCTGGGCAAGCCGTCTTGCCATCATTGATGAAACAATGAATTCTGAATGATATCAGAGAATTCTAAAGGAAAATGTCAGGACATCTGTCCATGAACTGAATCTCAAGAGAAGGTGGGTCATGCAGCAAGACAACGACCCTAAGCACACAAGCCGTTCTACCGAAGAATGGTTACAGAAGAATAAAGTTCATGTTTTGGAATGGCCAAGTCTAAGTCCTGACCTCACTCCAATGGAAATGTTGTGGAAGGACCTGAAGCGAGCAGCTAATGTGAGGAAACCCACCAGAATCTCAGAGCTGAAGCTGTGCTGTACGGATTAATGGGCTACAATTCCTCCAAGCTAGTGTGCAGGACTGATCAACAGTTACAGGAAACGTTTAGCTGCACAGGGGGGGTCACACCAGATACTGAAAGCAAAGGTTCACATACTTTTTCCACTCACTAATATGTACTATTGGATCATTTTGCTCAATTAATAAATGACTGAGTATAATAGTTTTGTCTCATTTGTTTAACTGGGTTCCCTTCATTTACTTTTAGGACTTGTGTGAAAATCTGATGATGTTTTAGGTCATATTTATGCAAAAATACAGAAAATTCTAAAGGGTTCACAAACTTTCACTTACCTTACCACTGTAGGAGCTATCATTACCTTGCCTGCAGTGTAGCTGTTATACTTTGAAATATTTGTAGATGTCCTTTAATCCATGTGAAAAACCAAAAGAAACCAATGACTGAAAGCATTAGCCACTCATGCTTTTCGAAAGATGATAGGACATTATGGGAAATGCCGTGCTCATAGTGAAATTGCATGGCGTGTCCAGTAGTTCTGCTTAGAAATACAGGATAAAATTGACTTTTTATCGACATGATTTTAGTGGGACACAGCATCATTTTACTGGAGCCTAAACCCCCAGTAAAATGAGTCAGATGACTCTCTTGTGTTGATCTATCTATATGATCTACCTGCACTACCAGTTCTAGGATGTTACCTTTGGGTGGGCATTTGTATTATTGTGTGAGCAACAACAAAATGTTGCTTTTGAAAAATAGGGTATGGATGCAAGGGTGTAGTTTTAGGGTGCAATTATGGCATCCATTTTTTTTGTAGGGGAGTCCTACAGGTTTTGTGGTTTCTGGCAGTTTGTGAAATGATTGATGCAATCATACTGACTAATTAAAACACCTTTCTCATCTCCCTCCCCCTGTGGGTGCCCATGGAGAGGAGAGCTAGCTCATTTACAGTGAAAAACAGACTGACTTGGCATATGCACTTTTAGAACCTCAACCTTGGTTTGACCCAGTAGCTGCACGGTACTTTCACCTGTTTCTGGGTGACTCTGGAATTCCTGTCATGCAGACATGAAGAGGCGGTGGTAGCCGTGAATATGCTGTGCCATATCTTTTGTTCTGCTCCAGTAAAACGAGACAGACATTACTGTGTCGACACACTCAACAAAACAGAGACTGAGCCGCCCCACCAATTGGGTGCCATCTCCGTTCCCAATACATTACGTGTATAGATAATTAATATAATTAACTGTAAAAATTAAAAGATTTAGAAATCCTTCAGAAATCTTTTTTTGTATTGTTGTTTCACTCCATATCCCATATATGCCTTAAATATTTTTTTTTATAAGAAAGCCATAATAATTTACTATAAAATGCACACTTTAGTCATGTCTCCTGGTTTTCACTCAGTCCTGCTATCCTAACATATTCCCACTTCTGAAAAGTTTGGAACATACTACAAGTCACATATTCAACCAAAAATAAGCTCTCTCTTTTTTCCTTACAAATGATATTGTAACTATGAGAAGGTCAATCTCAATTTATTATCCTGTTAACCGAAATGATTTATAGATGTTATTTGTTTATTGTAAAAATACAATAAGAATGTGCTTTGTGTCATAATGCTATTTAGCAGGAATGCCATGTGATTACATTTTATATATTTGTGTATTCTTTGCTGAAAACTCAGTCTTGTTACTCTTTATATAAGTAACAGTAATAAGAGAAACCATGTAAAAATAAGATAAAGTTTCCTGAACTGGGGTTTGCTAGGGTTCTGTTATGTTCTAAAAACAACATCATTTATGGCTCGTGTTCTGTTAGGATGTTCCATTCCGAGCAGGTATAAGCCATGTTATAAAAAAAAAAAAATAAGTTACAGTGGTGCTTGAAAGTTTGTGAACCCTTTAGAATTTCCTATGTTTCTGCATAAATATGACCTAAAACATTGGTCATTTATTTATTGAGGAAAATGATATAATATTACACATTAGTGAGTGGCAAAAGTATGTGAACCTCTAGAATTAGTTAATTAATTTAGGTGAAATTAGTCAGGTGTTTTCAATCAATGGGTGTGATGACAATCAGGTGTGAGGGGGCACCCTGTTTTATTTAAAGAACAAGGATCTATTAAAGTCTGCTCTTCACAACACGTTTGTGGAAATGTATAATGGCACGAACAAAGGAGGTTTCTGAGGAGCTCAGAAAAAGAGTTGTTGATGCTCATCAGGCTGGAAAAGGTTACAAAACTATCTCTAAAGAGTTTGGACTCCAACAATCCACAGTCAGACAGATTGTGTACAAATGGAGGAATTTCCAGACCATTGTTACCCTCCCCAGGAGTGGTCGACCAACAAAGATCACTCCAAGAGCAAGGCGTGTAATAGTTGGTGAGGTCACAAAGGACCCCAGGGTAACTTCTAAGCAACTGAAGGCCTCTCTCACATTGGCTAATGTTAATGTTCATGAGTCCACTATCAGGAGAACACTGGACAACAATGGTGTGCGTGGCGTTAAAGAAGAATAAAGTTCATGTTTTGGAATGGCCAAGTCAAAGTCCTGACCTTAATCCAATCAAAATGTTGTGGAAGGACCTGACGCGAGCAGCTAATGTGAGGAAACCCACCAGCATCCCAGAGCTGAAGCTGTTCTGTACGGAGGAATGAGCTAAATTTCCTCCAAGCCGGTTTGCAGGACTGATCAACAGCTACAGGAAACGTTTAGCTACAGTTATTGCTGCACAGGGGGGAGTCACACCAGATACTGAAAGCAAAGGCTCACATACTTTTTCCACTCACTAATATGTAATATTGGATCATTTTCCTCAATCAATAAATGACCAAGTATAAAGTGTGTGTCTCATTTGTTTAACTGGGTTCTCTTTATCTACTTTTAGGACTTGTGTGAAAATATGATGATGTTTTAGGACATATTTATGCAGAAATAGAGAAAATTCTAAAGGGTTCACAAACTTTCAAGCACCACTGTATGTGCCCATAAATTCAACAGTGTAAATTAGGATGACACATTACACAGCACAGCAGCTGTTGAACGGGTACAGTTAAATTTACATTAGACCACTCAGCAGCACAGCAACTTGTGTCCCGTAGGGTACTGTACTGTTTTAGAAAAATGAATGTTGAAGTCTGTACTGAGCAAGCTGTGTTTTGCATTACTACATAGAATGCAAGTTAAAATTTTTAAATAGGTATTTTTTAAAAGCTTTTAAGAGGTGTAGTTATCATCAAACAGGATTTTTTTCTCAGTGCTTTAATCCCAGCACAGGTTCATCTCTCAAATTTAATAGCATCATTATGAAACCTTAAAAAGTTGAAGTTGATAGTATGGTAGTTTAATTTAATTTTGAGTTTTTTTTATTATTTAAAGGTTGATTTCACCGACCTCTAAAGGGTGGCATAGTGGTTTGGTCGTTTCTGTGTGTAGTCTGTGTGTCCTCCCCATGTCTGTGTGGGTACTCCGGGTTTCCTCCCACAATCCAAAGATATGCATGAGGTTAATTTGGTCCATCCATATTTAAGACAGGAGTGGATGTGGCAGAGCTGGAGGATGGAATTGCTAGATTTGGTGGAGGATTGAGCGAAGGGGAGAATGCTGCTCCTGACATTGTAGCAATAACACTTTGCTCTGTGTTAGCTGATTTGCTGGGCTCGAAAATTTATGACCAATGAATAAATAGCTATAACTTTGATTTTTAAAGAGTTTTCGTTGAATGGGAAAATGGTTCAAGCCCCCCCAAAGACACCCTCCTGTAGTACTACTATCACTGACCTGAATTACTACTGATATATCATTGACTTATTACTAATCTGCACTATTACTGATCTATTACTGACTTACTACTGACCTGCTCTATTGCTGACCTATCCTCGACTGTTTACTCATCTACACTATTACTGATCTGTCATTGACTCATTACTGACCTGCTCTATAACTGATCTGTCACTGACCTACCCTATTACTGATGTGACTTTGATTACTGACCTGCATTACTACTGATATACAGTGGTGTTTGAAAGTTTGTGAACCCTTTAGAATTTTATATAGTTCTGCATAAATATGACTTAAAACATTATCAGATTTTCACACAAGTCTTAAAATTAGATAAAGAGAAACCAGTTAAACAAATGAGACAAAACTATTATACTCGGTCATTTATTAATTGAGCAAAATGATCCAATAGTACATATTAGTGAGTGGAAAAAGTATGTGAACCTTTGCTTTCAGTATCTGCTGTGACCCCCCTGTGCAGCAATAACTGCAGCTAAACGTTTCCTGTAACTGTTGATCAGTCCTGGAACAGCTGGAAGGAATTTTAGCCCATTCTCCGTACGCACAGCTTCAACTCTGGGATGTGGTGGGTTTCCTCACATTAACTGCTCACTTCAGGTCCTTCCACAACATTTCCATGGATAAGCGTCCAGGATTTGAGTGGCCATTCCAAACATTGACACTTGATTCTTCTGTAAACCATTCTTTGGTAGAACGCTTGTGTGCTTAGGGTCGTTGTCTTGCTGCATGACCCACCTTCTCTTGAGATTCAGTTCATGGACAGATGTCCTGACATTTTCCTTTAGAAATCTCTGATATCATTCAGAATTCATTGTTCCATCAATGATGGCAAGCCGTCCTGCCCAGATGCAGCAAAACAGGCCCAAACCATGATACTACCACCACCATGTTTCACAGAGGGGATAAGGTTGTTATGCTGGAATGCAGTGTTTTCCTTTCTCCAAACATAACGCTTTTCTTTTAAACCAGAAAGTTCTATTTTGGTCTCATCCGTCCACAAAACATTCTTCCAATAGCCTTCTGGCTCGTCCACGTGATCTTTAGCAAACTGCAGACGAGCAGCAATGTTCTTTTTGGTAGAACGGCTTATAATAGAACTATTTAAAAGAAAATCGTTATGTTTGGAGAAAGGAATACACTGCATTCCAGCATAAGATCCTTGTCCCATCTGTGAAACATGGTGGTGGTAGTATCATGGTTTGGCCTGTTTTTCTGCATCTGGCCAGGACGGCTTGCCATCATTGATGAAACAATGAATTTTGAATGATATCAGAGAATTCTAAAGGAAAATGTCAGGACATCTGTCCATGAACTGAATCTCAAGAGAAGGTGGGTCATGCAGCAAGACAACGACCCTAAGCACATGGTCTCATCCGTCCACAAAACATTCTTCTTTAGAGATGGTTTTGTAACCTCTTCCAGCCTGATGAGCATCAACAACTCTTTTTCTGAGGTCCTCAGAAATCTCCTTTGTTCGTGCCATGATACACTTCCACACTTCCAATGTCATCCCATTGACTGAAAACACCTGACTGTAATTTCACCTTCAAATTAACTGCTAATCTTAGAGGTTCACATACTTTTGCCACTGACTAATATGAACTACTGGATCATTTTCCTCAATAAATAAATGACCAAGTACAATATTTTTGTCTCATTTGTTTAACTGGGTTCTCTTTTGTTTACTTTTAGGACTTGTGTGGAAATCTGATGTTGTTTTAGGTCATATTTATGCAGAAACATAGAAAATTCTAAAGGGTCCACAAACTTTCAAGCACCACTGTACCACTGATTTATAAATGATCCGCTCTATTACTGACCTGTCACCGACGTGCACTATTACTGATCTATCGCTGACCTGCACTGCTATTTATTTATCACTGATTTTTCACAGATCTGCACGGCTACTGATCTATCATTCATCTATCATAGAGTAGCAATACTATTGATCTGTCACTCATTTTTCACAACTCTGCATTACTACTGATCTAAAACTGACCTGCATTTCTGCTCAGTAATTTTCTAACTAGATCTATCACTGACCTGCACTATTACTGATCTATAACTGACTTTTCACTACTTTGCCCTACAACTGCTCTATCACTCATCTACACTACTGCTAATCTATCATGGATCTCATCAATGACCTGCACTATTACTGATCCATCACTCATTTTTCATGGTCCTGCACTACTGCAAATCTATCGTTGATGTATTACTGACCGGCACTGCTACCAATTTATCACTAGTAATATCAGTAGTAATAGCATCATAATGAATTCTTATCAGTTTTACTAGTTTTAGTATAGATATTTACAAGTTTATGTATGTCTGTTTTATTAGCAGTAACTGTGTTGATGGAATTATTAACGGTTGGATTATGCACATTAAATGGATTAAATTGTTCTAAAACGCCTAATAGATATACTGCCTTCCCATCCATGCTAATACACAATTAGGATTACAATTCTTGTTTCTATTGCTATAATACCGTATACTGTAACACAGCCTATCCAGCTCTTATTTAATAGTTCCTGTTTTACATTTTAACAATATATAACATTAAATCACATTATTCTGATTGTAACTGCTATATTGGTAACATCTAAGTCTTATTTAATTACAGGTCATTTTTACAGGTAATCTCATACAGTAGGCTAAAGTTAAACACGTTTAAAACACGACCGCGTCCAGATTTTCCTTACTACAATTCCCAGCGGACATCACTCCTTCCACGTGACTCCCTACGTCACACACTTGTTACGATCCGTGCCCTGCCTCTGTTTTTTTTTGTTTTGTTTTGTTTTGTTTTTGCGGTTTGGGCGTTCGGACTACATCGCCCACAACCCCTTGCGGGACTAAGATGGCCAAATCCTAACCGCAGACTGCCGATCACGTTTTGTTTGGTTTCTGTTTTATTATTGGTTGTTTTTGTTCATTGCTAACTGCTCGCAGCTGGGATATTAGCTATATAAGCTCAGGGTAGCATATTTTCGCGTTTGCCGTGCCGTTTAGCTCTGTAGATGAGCCACTAGCACCACGTAACCCTGTATCTGAGCTTACTAGCTTCGTATCTGTGCACGGCGCATCTGTTAGCTCCTTAGATGAGCCGTCAACGCCCCGTAGCACAGTACCCGAGCTGCTAGCGTCCTGTTACCCTGTACTTGAGCGTGTTAGCTCCGTTTTTCTGCCCGCTAGCCCTGTATCTGTGCACGCCGCACCTGTTAGCTTCGTTGATGAGACATTAGCACCCCGTAGCACAGTACCTGAGCCGCTAGCTTCCTGTAACCCTATACTTGAGAATGCTAGCCCCAGGTCTGGGCACACCACACCTATTAGCTCTGTCAGCGATTCGTTAGCGCCCCGTAGCCCAGCACTCGAGCCGCTAGCGCCCTGTAGCCCTGTGATTGTGCATGTGATTGGGCTCAATATTTCAGCCATTAGCACCCCTTGGCTCCGCTTCTGAGCCCATTGGCCCTTTTTCCGAGCCATTCTTAGCTCTGCATCTGATCGTGTTGATTCCGTGGTTGAGGCATTTGCGCCGCCTAGCTTAGTTTCCAAGCATGCGCCGCCCATCAGCTCTATTTCTGAGCCGATAGGACCATTTAACGCTGAACCTGGCCAGGTTAGTTCTGTTTCCAAGCTGTCAGTGCCGCTTGACTCGGTACCTGATCAAGTTGGTTCCATTTCCGAGCCATTGGTGCCGTTTTTTGTACCTGACAAAGCCTGTTCCGTTCTTGAGCCGCCAGCGCCATCTACCTCCGTATCTGAGCTAGTAGCGCCTCGTAGTTTCATGTCAGAGCATGCTAGCCCCGCTTCTAAGCTCCTTGCGCCCGTTAGCTCAGTAACCCAGCCTTTAGCACCCTGTAGCTTGGTGTCTGAGTCTGTTGGTTTCGTTTCCAAACTGCAAGCACACCGCGCTTGTTAGGTTTACTTCCGAGCCTATTGCACCGTATAACTCTGTACCTGACCAAGTTGGCTCCATTTTTGAACCGTTCGCGTTGCTTAGCCTCGAACTTGAGGCCGTTTGGTCTGTTTTGGGACTGTTAGTTTTGCTTAGCTCTGCTCCCGAGCATGTTGGTTTCGTAACTGAGCTGTTACCGAGCTGTAACTGAGCCATTAGCATCTCTTAGCTCTATAACTGAGCAGTTAGCGCCACCCGCCCATGTTAGCTCCTTGCCTGAGTTCGTCAGTCCCAGGTTTGAATCGTTGGCACCACCTAGCTCTGTGTCTGAGCCCACCGCGCCCTTTAGCTTTGTGGCTGAGCATGTTAGCACGGTATCTCTCCATTGGTTCCGTAGGTACGCCGTTGGCGTTGTGTAGTTCCGTGTTCGAGCACGCTGCGCCCTTTGGTGTTGTATTGGAGAATGTTAGCACCGTATCTGAGTTCGTTAACTCCGTTTTCGCACATGTCGCGCCTCCTGGCTCCGTAGACGTGCCATTAGCTTTGTATAGCTCCCAAGCACAACACGCTTTCTAGTTTTGTGCCTGATCACGTTAGCCCCATTTCTGAGCGTGACGCACCCATTAACTCTGTTCTCGACCAAGTAGGTGCTGAACCAGAGGCCGCCTGATCCAGTGAGGCCTGTCCAGAGGCTGTCCGATCCAGTGAGGCCTGTCCAGAGGCTGCCCGATCCCGAGAGGCCTTATCAAAGGCCGCCTGCTCCCGAGAGACCTTACCAGAGGCCATCTGGCAAACAAACAGGAGGACAAGGGTCTGGCTTGACAACAGGGAGCCTCTAGAGAGCCTCCAGAGAGCCTTGCCAGGAGGACATCCATGATGCGCTCTGGAGGTCCTACTGGCAAGGCTCTCTGGAGGCTCCCTGTTGTCAAGCCAGAACCTTGTCCTCCTGTTTGTTTGGTTTCTGTGTTATTATTGGTTGTTTTTGTTAACTGCTAACTGCACACAGCTGGGATATTGGTTTCCCAGTTGCATCGCGGTAGCATATTTTCGGCCCCGGTCAGATGTTCGTGTGAGTTTTAATTATGTCGCTATGCTACGCTACGCTATGCTACGCTAGCTAGCCATGCCACGCCACGCCACGCCAAGCCAAGCCACACGAAACCATGCCATGCCAAGCCAAGTTAAATTTTGCCTTGTTTTGTCCCGTTGTGTTAGTTTAGCTGTGTCTCTGTTTTCTTTCGGCTACCGTGCCAGGTTTTGGTTTACTTCATTGTGTTAGCCTAGCTTCTGTTGTGCTCCTTGTTTTCGGCTACCACGCCAGGTTTTTGTTTATTATTAGGTCGCTGTGTTGTTCTTGGTTGTTATTGTTATTTATCTTTATTATTTATCGTTTAATAAATTGTTTTTGTTGACTGGAACCTGCATCTCTTCTGCCCATGCTTCCTCA
This sequence comes from Ancistrus triradiatus, assembly GCA_025084515.1. NCBI lineage: Eukaryota > Metazoa > Chordata > Actinopteri > Siluriformes > Loricariidae > Ancistrus > Ancistrus triradiatus. Next base: position 28,202 of record JAJAGP010005496.1, read on the forward strand.
AATCCGTAACAGCACTGCCGAGTGCTGGGGGTATTATAGTGTATAATGTACATTAAACACGTTTAAAACACAACCAACATAATCTTTTCCTCACTACAGTTCCCAGCTCTCAACATTCCCACCATGCAACTCCCCACGTCAGAGACGACTGTCTGTGCTGTATGTGAGTGCTGGAGAGTATTATAGTACATAGTGTACATGATCGTGACCACGACTACAAAGTCATTAACATAAAGCTTATTTAAGCAATAATACATGAGAGGGAGTGCTTTAAAGCATGACCTCGAGTGTATTATTGCAGTTAGACCCCAGTTACATTATTGCCATTTATTTTTTATCAACATTTTGTGAGGTAAAATAGTTCCATTCTATCAGGCACTCCGTGGTTAAGCCCTTCAGCCATAACAGTCGAGGAACAGGATTTCCCAATAACTGTTTATTATACAGACAATACAAACAAATATATCGATTGGTAAGTTTTAGTTTATTAAAAAGAAAGTTCATTTACATTCAGCAAATAAAATGGGTCTGATTTATATGGCTGGCTTTCACTAAGACACACTATTCTACTGACTGAAGCAAATCAAACTGAGATCCCGGTGTTATAATGAAAGTCTAGGATCCCATTTGATTAGCGATTATACATTTGTATGATCTTATTAGTTAGAAATGTACTGCTGTAGCTTTAGCAGATATGCAAGTTGTTGAATCACGAAGCTCAAAAATCAGCCCAGGAGTCCAAGTGGAGAAACAAACAGCTTTATTGAAGTTAGCTTGAGCCAAAATCAAAAAATGGATCATGCACAATGAAAGGCAGTTGCACACAGTCTGATCAGTGGTTCCCAGGGTCTCTCTTTATATACCAGTTTTTGGGCCTTGCCACAGGTGCGCCACCAATATGTCGGACACACACACATTGGCCTTAATTTGAAGTTAATAGTGGTGTCGGTTCTCACGCATCCTTTTTTATATAAATGGTCACTCTTTACCCTTCCTATATAGTAATACATTCCATATAATATTACTTACATATACACTGTGCGGTTATGCCAACATAATTACGCTCTAATACGCACTTTTATGCTTTATTTTGGCTTGTCCACTTACAGATGCAATCAGCAGCACACATACGCAACCCTTTACTCGATTCTGGGCTGAGAAATTGTTTTGCATACCTCACTGGTACATCTTGGTACATTTGGGATGAGATCATCTCCGTTAACAGTCCCGAATCAAATAGACACTTGATTGACCGGCCTCTCCACAAGGCCATTTCCCAGATGGTCCCAGGGAAACTACATCCCATCGGCCATCCTGACTCATCCTTCCACCAATTCTCAAGGGAAACACGCATCGACCATTAACTCTCAAGAGACCTGTGCCAGTGCCCAACTTTAAGAACTCTGGTACCCAAGCCAAAACAGTCGTAATTGTTTGTCCTTGAAGGACAAAGCTTCACATCAGATTATACTCATCCAACTATTAATTCTCAGTGGAAATGGGCATTGACATTTAATTCTCAGAAGGCGTATGAGCTCAGCTTTGAGAACCTCTGGGAACCAAGACAGTCATACACACAAGTTTGCCCTTGAAGAAAAGAACACACAGTCCCCAGTACAAAGCTAACAATGAAAGGTGTTAATCATGGTGTCAAATTAATACCATTATGTTTCTTTATGATTACAAACTAAGGTGATTACACATAAATGATTACTACTTAATGATCAACTAAATTAATGTAATTATATATGAGTACATATTAATTAATGTGATTATATGTGGGTACAAACTGATTAACATAATATATGAGTACATATTGATTGTCATAAATGAGTAAAAGATAAGAATACAGGAAAAACTACAACAGTACCGGCAGAGTTACAGAGGATCAGCAGCTTCTCTGGGTTAAGAGCTGGACTTACAGATAACAAACCTGTCAGATGAATGAAGCTCCGATCAGCCGCGGATGGTGTTTAATGAAAGACGCTGAGTTTAACTCCAGCAAATGAGCCTTTGTGAGGGATGAAGCTGATTCAGTTCATTTTTGTTGATGGCACTAAAACTGATCTTCAGTTTCGTTGCCCTTCAGCCGAGCTGTGAAAATGCCTGGGAAAAAAAAAAATTCTGAGTACAGTTGTGAGACATACGGACTGAGTTGCAAGCAAACACAGGCAGGTTTATTGAAACAGCATTGAACTGGTTTATTGATTCGGGCAATAAATGAGTGTTGTGCCAACAGTTTTTGCTGAAAGTGTATTTATGTTTATTATCAGATTCTCATCGTAAAGTCGAAATATTATAAATCAGGCCATTATTGTAATAAACAAAAATATAAGTGACATAGTAATATTAATCAAAACAGCAAACAGCACTTTCAAACTGCCAGAAATCAGTACGTACAGAAAAATTTGTGAAAACATACAAGAATGACATATTTGGATGAAAACCAACAGGTGCTCAGGTGGCACAGCTTAATTTGCTAGTCCACCACCGTGGTGTCTTGGGTTCAGGCTAAGGCGGTGCCTTAAAGCAGGGTCAGGCACAGATTTCAGTTAAAAAATTGTGTATTTGTTTTATTTTATTTATTGTTATTATTTTTTTTATTGTTATTAATTGAATTTTCAATGGGAAATTATTACTATTAGCTTAATTGTACTTTCAAAACACAGCTATTAACTATGCGCTTGCCATTGTAGATAAAAATACATTTGTAATAGTTATTTCAATATGCACAAGCAAAATACGTGTGATAAAAACATCATATATGACACAAGTGTGTTCCTTTAATATGGTGTATCATTTGTAACCAATTTCATCAGTATTTTCATAGCATAGATGCTTTAACTATAAATATATGGGTTATTATAAATGAGATCTGTTCAGTCTGGAGAAAACATTTATTATTCAGTCATGCAGTGTGTATCAAACATGTATACTTACAAGTATTCTGTGGTTTTAATAACCATCATGCATCCTACACATGGGTATAATAAAGTGGTGCCAAAACAGTAAATAGTGGTGTCAAAAAAGTTTTATTCTGGAAGTTGGAGTGTAATGTGTGGTCTTTTTTTTTCTGGTTGACAGGCTGGTATTGGGGGCAGCTGACAGCGAATGAGGCCAAAGAGATTCTTCAGGATGCTTCAGAAGGGACATTCCTATTCCGAGACAGCAGTCAAAGGGATTACCTGTTCACCATCTCAGTCATGACATCTGCCGGACCCACCAACTTGCGCATTGAGTACAAAGAAGGCAAGTTTAAGTTGGACTCAGTGCTGCTGGTCAAGCCCAAATTGAAGGAATTTGATAGTGCGGTGCGCTTAGTGGAGCATTATGTGAACCTGTCCAGGACATCTCACAAAAGTGGGTCTGCCCAGCCGTGCCAATCCAATGGTGCAGTTCAACTGCTTCTGACAACTCCTGTATACACAACCATACCTTCTCTCCAGCATCTGTGCCGCATTGCCATCAACAGAACCACAAGGCATGTGCAGGAGCTCCCGTTGCCAAATAGACTGAAGGACTACCTCACAGACTACAGCTACAGTGTATAGAGCAAAAAGGACAAGAAACACAATAACTGACGATCTTAGTGAAGTCTGCTACAGGACACCAGGGATCTGAGATCCCCAATCTAATCTACAGAGTATATTAAATATTATATCAGGATCTTCAAGAACTACCAAAACATTTTGTGGCTCTTTGAGAAAAAAATTTACTTAATTAGGGACTCTACACACCGTCTTTTGTGTTTGATTTTACAGTCAGCTCCAGAGTTATATTTATGTTATATTTCTGTCACATAAAACTGAGTAAAATATGTCTTGAAAATATGGAATGAATCCAAGCATTAAATGAAGGAGATTTATTCTGTGAAAAGCACTTACTAAAATTTTTTTCAGCAAACTCATGTAACAGTTAATGGCCCTCATGCATTAAGGTTTTTTTTGTGCCCAAGTCTGAGCCCTCTATTATAATGCTTGCTGAGACTGAAGATGCATAGCTAGGAATCTGAGACACTCCTCCATACAGATTTTCTCCAGATCCTCTAAGCCCTGTCTTGTTGACTTATTTCTTTTTTCTCACCCATATGTTTTGCATTAGTCGTGTTTGGTCAGGGGACTGGAATTGCCCAGCCAAAATCTTCTTTCTGTGGTCATTAAACCAGTTTTAATATGGATTTGATTGTATCATTGTTCAGATCCAGCCGTGACCCATTTATAGCTTCTTGGCAGAGGCAATAGATTTCTGGTAAACTCTTCTGGTACTTAATGTAGTCAATGATGCCATGTTTCCCAACAAGCTCTCCAGGATTTTTGGAAGAAATGTAGCCATACACCCTATCAACCCTATACTTAACAGTGGGGATCAGGTTTTTTCTATGTTACCATCCTGTTTTTTATACCCACCATTGTTTGTCACCAATAGGCTTCATTTTGGTCCCATATGTCCATAGAATCTGGTTCCACACAAACTTCTAGGCAA
>JAJAGP010005497.1:0-32674 GCA_025084515.1 Ancistrus triradiatus
AAAGTTGCTTTGAGACAATGCTCCATTGTAAAAAGCGCTATATAAATAAATCTGACTTGACTTATGAAGGGCAGACTTTGATAGATCCCTGTTCTTTAAATAAAACAGGGTGCCCACTCACACCTGATTGTCATCCCATTGAATGAAAACACCTGACTCTAACTTCACCTTCAAATTAACTGCTAATCCTGGAGGTTCACATACTTTTGCCACTCACTAATATGTAATATTGGATCATTTTCCTCTATAAATAAATGACCAAGTATAATATTTTTGTCTCATATGTTTAACTGGGTTCTCTTTATTTACTTTTAGGACTTGTGTCAAAATCTGATGATGTTTTAGGTCATATTTATGCAGAAATACAGAAAATTCTAAAGGGTTCACAAACTTTCAAGCACCACTGTAACATTTAAAATTGAAAAGAACCTGTTTGGAGTTATTTGTTATGAATATAGACAAAGTAGTCCTTAATAAGCATGAGGAAAATGAAGGTAATAGCAAAATTATTAAACATACTGTATACATCAAACACTTAAAAAAGATATTGATACGCTTACATAAGCATTTGCTGTGTAAACATTACATAAGAAGTCACCTAATTCATCCAATCAGGTTTGTCTGTGTGTGATTAAAGTGTAATATGATATCAATATAAATAAATCCCTTATAGAAGGTACCAGAGTTTGAGAGGATGTCTTCACATAAGGAATTATAGAAACAAGTCAACATTACAGAAAAGTCTCAATCAGATTGTGGTTATAAAATGATATTTCAAACTGTGACCATTCAACGGTGCACCATTAAGTCCATTATTAAGAAATGGAAAGAATATGGCACAACTAAGAGGCCGGAGATTATCCTGAAGGAGCTGCAGAGGTCAGCAGCTGAAATGAGAATAGCTGAGTACAGGACAGCTATTTCTCGGACACTCAACAATGCGTTTATAACAAAAGTAACAACAAAGCTTTTCTGGAAAAAATCTTCCATATTTGGAGTTTGCCAAAAGCCATGTTGGAGACTCTTTTCCTGAAAACTTTTTTACCTTGTTGCAAAGCGCTTTGTATGGCACAAACCAAATATTGCTCATCACCCTGAGAACACCATCCCCACAGTGAAGCATCTTGGTGACAGCATCATGCTGTGGGGATGTTTTTCAACTGCAGGGACTGGGAAAGTTGTCAGAGTTGATGGCATGATGAATAGCACCAAATACAGAGCAATCCTCAAAGAAAACCTGTTCCAGTCTGAAACAGCCATGAGACTATGGCAGAGGTTTACCTTTCAATAAGGCACTGACCCAAACATTACTGCCAAAGCTACACAGAGATTTAAACACAAAAACTACCTGAAAGTAGCCAAAGCCCAGACATCAATCCGATTGAGAATTTGTGTCAAGGTTTGAAATGTTCTGCTCATCAAGTCTCCAACTAATTTGGCAGGAAAAAATCCAGATGTGCAAAGCTGTTTGAAACATTCCCTAGAAGACTTGAAGCAAAATTGCAACAAAAGGTGATGTGACTAGGTTTTGATTAAGAGGGTGTAAACTTATGCAAGAGTCCTGCAACATTTAGTTGCAGTAATTACCGCACAAGGGAGTCATTCCAGATACTGAAAGCAAAGTTTCACATACTCTTACCACTTACATAAATGTGATATTGGGTGATGTTTCTCAATAAATACATGATCAAGTAGAATATGTGTTTCATTTGTTTCACTGTGTTCTTTTAAGACTTTTAAGTTTTAAGACTTGTGTGAACATCTCATGATATCTTTGGTCATATTTATGCAAAATATAGAAAATCTAAAGGGTTCACAATCTTTCAAGCACCACTCTGCAATCATTTATTTCAATAACTTTAATACAGTTAGATTTCTCTCCAATATACAGCATGAGATTAAACGAATTATCCACCAAGATATGTTCAGAGGTATTTTCCCTTCTTAGCAATAATTCTGGAGTTGTACAAAGATTATTAATCACCCACACTTTTCTTCATACAGTCTGGAGCTATTGATACCAACTGCATGCTTTATCAATTTGTAATTTCTACCAGGTGATTGTTTTTCAGGCTTAAAGAAAAGAACTTGCTTCAGCATGGTCTGGTTACCAATAACAGATAACAAATAACAGAACAAATAATATTACATTACTTTACTGTTCATGCAATTAGACAGAATAATAATATGGTAAGTGCAATTGCCTGAATACTTTATTCACCCTATTTAAACATGAAATGGCTGTACAGACATAGTCTTGTGAGATCAAATTGGTACTCCTGATGACTTGAATTGTACTTAGAGCTAATTATGCACTCCTTGCTATTGCTATAATCTACATTCACGGTCTTGATGCACTGGATTAATTTTTGGTGTTATTTCCACGCTTGGTGTCATTGCCTTATTTTAAGATGCAGAGCAACCTGCTTTCTGCCAGCCTGGCAACACACTTGACAGCATCCTCCAGTTGGATGGGAGGAGCTGAGCTGTCATGAAGCAGGTGTTTAGGGACTTCAACTCTATTCCTCTGACTGCAAACAACTGTACGTTGGGACGTTACATATGCCACTTAGCATTCACAAGTTCACAATTCATCAGAGACCCACAGGCTTGGTCTCGGGCTACAGCAGCTGCTGCTCGCTTCTCATCTTTATGTCATCCATGTCTATGATCAAACGCTGCAGGTGTTTGTCCTTCTTCACAATTAATACAGGACTGGAGTTTCTTCCTGCAGTCATCCTTTCCTTTTTTGATGTCACAGTCTGTCGGTCTATAGATAGTGATGATGAAAAATAAGCCTGGCTATATAAAGATGATTGAAAATTGATGGCTGAGTTTGAAGTGAGGTGTGATTGCAAAGTTGATATCACTCAGCTGGAGTACAGTGTGCTCAGCCTGGTGAGGTTTTTTTTATTTATTTATTTATTTATTTTTGGGTTTGTGAAGAAGTGCATACGTTTCCCATGTTGTCTCTCTTTGGCAGTGTGGTTGCAGGCAGCGGGCACACAGCATGCATCACAGATAGAAACAGTTTGGGGAAAAGGGGGGAAGTCTAGAAGTGAGGCTACTTGTCATTACATTCTTGGCATGACCTTCTCACGTGTAGATGCTGCAGCTGAATGTAGAAAGCAGTTTTTGTTTTTGCAGTGTTATATTTGTGAATTTTTTAACAAGGAGCATCAGCTTTCTTCATATAACATCATTCCTTTTTTATTCTGTTTCAAGAAAGATCTTCCTGCTTTAAAAATTCACTTGCATGCTGTCTGTCAGTGCATGGTACATTCGTCAGATGAAAATAAACATGTGGTCGTGCAGACAAGATGCTAGAAACAGCATCACAGATAATGTGTGGGAGAGGCTTTGCAGATGAAAGCTGCCCTTCGTCACCTCTGTAGATCTAAAGTGTCCAGATGCACATAGTGACAATGAAGAAGTGGAGACTGTGGCAAATTAGTACCATTATTAGAAATTTAGCAAACAAAGAGTAACACTGCTTAATAGCAGTGCTGTGTAGTTTTGAAGCAGAAATGCATTTTGGGTTTGTACTTTACTTTGAATAAAATGTTTCTGGCAATATTAATTACTGCATACAGTGTTAATGGCTACAACACTCACCTATGTTACCTACTAAATAATAAGCATTTACTGTGAAGATGCTTAAACAACCTCCAAATCACTGGTTAGCGAAACAAAGGAAGACACTAACCCTAAAACCTGACCCTAGTATATAGTGAACAGTATGTGCTACAGTGTATACTACTACATTTTGTTCATAGTTGTCCATACTTTTTAATGTATAGTGTACATCCAGGAATGAGTGAACAGAACTACAAAAGTTAGCAAATTTTGATATTATTATTGTCTATTAATACTTCCATTAGAAAACATTGCTTGTTCATTCACATTCATTCACTTTCATTTCCACTTGATCCTGGAGAGCCGGTGCCTAGCTGGCAACATAGGGTGCATGGCAGTCACAACTCTAGACAGGATGCCAGACCATTGTAGGGCACATACACTCACACACTCATGAGCACACTCACTCACTAGGGGCACTTTAGACACCAATTAACCTAACATGCATGTCTTTGGACTGTGGGAGGAAACTGGAGTACTCGGAGTAAACCCACACACACACACACAGGGAGGACACGCAGACTCCACACAGAAAGGACTCAGACCACTCTACCTGGGATCGAACCTAGGATCTTCTTGCTGTGAGGTGACCAAGCCACCGTGCCACCCACATTGTTTGTTAGAAATAATAATATGTTACTAATACTTATGTATAGTTAACAATGTCAATATCTGCTTGTAGCTGATTTAACTGTAGAGTTATTATATGTACTCAAACTAGGAAGCCAGGTACTCTTCAGTTATCCTGTACAACACTCACCCCGGGGCAGCACAGTGGTGCAAGTTAGCCTGTCTTCCTGACACCTGCTTTCCTGACCCTGACTAGGATTAACACTAGAAGTGCCAAGTGCCGGTCATTTTGACTGCTGTGGCGTCTTACTAGAAACGCCATGCTAGTTTGACCTACTAATACCAATAAGCACCGAGCAGTGTTCGTGACCACAGTAACAAAAAAATCTTTGCACTCGGTGAAATTCCAGGATGCTCCTTTCATGTCTTTTCCTAGATCCCTTATTATCTGGCATCATTCATTTTTTTAAATCACACTGGTACAACTTAGTTTCACTCCTTTTTCCTCTCAAGAATGCGGAACTTTTTCTGTTAGCAGGTGTTGCAAGGGTTCACTCGGATATAAAATAAATTATGACCCAGCTTAATTATGTACACTCATTGACAAAAAATAAAGCACCTAGATAGAAATGTTGGATTACTTCAAAGCTCGTATGATGTTACGTTCCAGGCAGATATATAGTTGTGGTCTGGAAGACACTGGATCTTGCCACAAGAAATTGTAAAATATTTCCCCTGCTGTCTATAAAAAGGCTTTCAAAAGCTACTTTTGGGGTAGCATACCTCTTGGTGAGAGATCACTGAGTGCTAGACATATCTCTATGACACACTTGAAGACATTTTTCCCAGTTGACAGACTTTGAGAGGGGGCGCATCACTGGACTGAGAGAAGCAGGGTGGTCGTTTCATCAAATTGTCTGTCATCTAGGTCATTCTGAATTAGCTGTTAGGAGGTGTTGGGAGCAGTGGTTCCTTGAGGGCACAGACACAGCGAACAGTTGTGTCTAATGAACAAGAAACCTTTAGTGGTCCAGGCAGAGACAGGGGTGTTTAGTGAAGGTGCCAGTTGTGTCTGGATGGTGGACAACAAAACTGGGGGAGCTGCTTGTGCTTGTTGGCAGATCAAATGATCCCCTCTATTCTTGGTCAGTCTTGGCCTTCCGGAGCCTATTCGCTGTGTGTGTGTGTCAAATCAAGTCAGATTTCTTTATATAGCGCTTTTTACAATGGAGCATTGTCTCAAAGCAACTTTACAATTTTAGATTATCTCCTAATATCTACGTCCAATCCCAAATTGAGCAAGCCTAGGGCGACAGTGGCAAGGAAAAACTCCCTAAGTGTTATGAGGAAGAAACCTTGGGAGGACCAAGACTCAGAAAGGGACCCAACCTCCTAGGGAGGCGTAGATGATAAAAGAATGAGACTAAAGTCATGGAGTCATAGTTCAAATAAATTGTGAAATTTGCACATCGGCATTAAGTAGTCCGATACACAGAGTCACTCTAGGATCGTGAGTCTAAGCAGGAAAATCGTTGGCAGCACTTCAACCCCAGCCAACCGGAGGAGAGTGAAGATTCTTGGTCGCATCAAATGGCATTGGGCGGACCCTGCGGGACAAGAGCCAGGAAAATGATGATGATGCCATGAGTCCCCGGCAGCATAGCTAGAAAGAGGAGAACTGGAAGGTAACACAACCAAGAGGGATCACGAGACATCGGCAACCCCACAGGAGGCAGAAGACAGCAACCCAACGTCTCTGATCACCATAAGACTCTTTGACTATGAACCCCCAGCTCTTCCCTTAGTCTAAGGCAAGAATGCACAGAAAGCCCACCTGTCACCTCCGACTTCAGACTCCTGAGCCCTGCATCCCGGTCTAAATCTAGTAAAAAGCCTGCGTAAATAAGTATGTCTTTAGCCTAGACTTAAAAATTTGGAGGGTGTCTGAGTCTCGAACGAAAGTGGGTAGTTTATTCCAGAGTAGGTCGGCCATGTATGAGAAAGCCTTTCCTCCTCCTGTGACTTTTTTAATTCTAGGAACTACAAGAAGTCCTACACCCTGCGAACGAAGTAGACGAGCTGGATTGTAAAACTCTAAGAGTTCACTCAGATAATGTGGGGCCAGGCCATGTAGAGCTTTATAAGTTCTAAGATGTATTTTGTAATCAATGTGGAATTTAACTGGTAACCAGTGTAGTGATGATAGAACAGGAGTGATATGATAAAATTTTGTAGTTTGAGTTAGCTCTCGGGCAGCTGCATTCTGAACTAATTGAAGTTTATTTATAGATTTACTAGAGCATCCAGTAAGTAAGGTGTTACAGTAATCCAACCTTGAGGTTATAAATGCATGAACCAGTTTCTCTGCATCATTAAAAGAGAGGATATTTCTAAGTTTAGCGATATTACGTAATTGAAAGAAAGCAATTCGGGTGATGCTGCTAATGTGTGCAATCAAAAGGAGAGATCTGAATCAAAACGTGACACCTAAGTTTTTTTACAGATGGACTGGGCAATACTGGACAGCCATCTAGATTTAGGATAGATGTAGCCAACCTGTCTCTCCCAACCTTGGGTCCCCACTAAATAAAAACCCTCAGTTTTTATCTGAGTTAAGTAAGAGAAAATTAAATGACATCCAATCTTTCATTTCCTTTACACAGTCCTCAATTTTGTTGATTGTAAGGCTGTCATTAGGTTTGGCGATATGTACAGCTGTGTATCATCTGCATAGCAGTGGAAACTAATGCCATGTTTACGAATAACTGATCCTAGTGGCAGCATGTACAGAGAGAATAAAACCCAAGCACTGACCCCTGAGGCACGCCATACTTCACTTTTGAGAGCTTAGACCTTAGATTATTTATATGAACAAACTGGTACCGGTCGTTTAAGTAGGATTTAAACCAAGAAAGTGCCAATCCTTTAATACCTACAGTATTTTCTAATCTGTTTAGTAAAACATCATGATCTATAGTGTCAAATGCTGCACTTAAATCTAACAGAACAAGAAAAGAAACACATCCATTATCTGAGGACATTAACAAATCATTTAGTACTCTAATTAATGCTGTTTCAGTACTATGATGGGACCTGAAGCTAGACTGAAATGTTTCATAAATACCATTCCTTTGGAGGTAACTGCAGAGCTGCTGATAGACGGCTTTTTCTAAGATTTTGGACAGAAACGCTATATTTGAAATTGGTCTATAATTAGATATCACACACCGGTCGAGATTGGCTTTTTTTGATCAGTGGTTTGATAACGGCACACTTAAAGGATTTGGGCACATAACCAAAGGTAAGGGATGAATTTAAAATAACTAACAGTGGCTCTATAATACTAGGTATTGCTTGTTTGAGTAAACGCGTAGGAATTGGATCTAATAAACATGTTGATGACTTAGACGAGCTGATCAGTGCGGATAGTTCAGTATTAGTAATTGGGGTAAAAGATTCTAATCTAGATTTTTTAGCTAATTTAACAGATGTCTTCACTAGTGCTGCATCTGGAAGGTTGCTGAATAGTTTGGTGATGTGATGAGCATCGAGTTTTATGCCTAATGTTTTCTATATTATCATTAAAGAAAGTCATGAAATCGTTACTGTTAAAATTACACAGAATGTGAGAATCACTTTCTGTAGGGTTTTCTGTTAATTTGGAGACTGTATTAAAGAGAAATCTTGGATTGTGTGTTTGTGTGTGTCTGTGTGTGTGTGTGTGTGTGTGTGTGTGTGTGTGTGTGTGTGTGTGTGCCCACCCTCACAGAACCTGCTCCCAACACCTCCTAACAGCTAGGTGCATCCTGCTTCTCTCAGCTCAATGATGCGCCCCCTCTCAAAGTCTGTCAGCTGGGCAAAATGTCTTCAAGTGTGTCATTAAGGTATGTCTAGCAGTCTACAATCTCTTACCAAGACTTACATTACCTAAAAGTATCCTCTGAGAGCCTTTTTATAGAGCAACAGGGGAAGACTTTTAAGCCATCTTGTGGCACGACCCAGTGTCTAATCAGACCACACCTGTAATCATTTACATATCTGCCTGCGACATAACTGCATGATGAGATTTGCAGCAATCCAACGTTTCTGTCTGGATGAGTTATTCTTTTTGTCAATTAGTATATTTTTCAAAAATAAGGTTTATAAAGGGGAAGCACATAAAGCTACAGTAAATATGAAAAACATAAGCTTCTAACATAGCTATATGGTGATTTATTACCTATTCACACACTATAAGCTAACGTTCTGTGTATGTTTTCTCATACTGTATATATTAGTTAGTAGTAATTATTTCATTCTTTAAAGTAAATTTTATTTATTCAAAATTGCCAGATTTAAAAACAGAAATAATTGCTTAGGAAAACGTTTGGCACTAAATTTCTTTAAATAGACATACTAAAACACACAACTTTTTTCAGTTTGGCTTTTTCCTGTACTGCAGGAAATGTCCCAAAGGTTTAGCCATGAATTTTAAGGTGCAGCAACTGAGAGTAGCTCAAAAACCTGACAGTTATGCTTGAAGCTTGGGTGCCAGGACTTCTGGACATTTTTTTCTCTCTGTCTGAGCTACGCACCAACTGCTTTGCCTGTCCTTGTCTGTTTCTCCAGATTTCCCCCTGTGGAAAGCACACTCACACTCGTGCCTGTTCCTACGAGCCTGCTTGGCATTGTCGCATTGTGGCTACTCTCCTTCATTGATTGCCCACTTCTTGGTATTAGCTACAGCCTCGTAGGGCATGGAACACATCTGCCCGTTGTTGCTAGAGTACTTTGGAATGAAAAATACATCTCCACTTTACTAAGGGGAGTTTGGCACAGGCTCACAGTGAGGGTGCCAGGAGCTGCATTATCCTGCATAATATCCTTAAACAGTGTTTTCTTGGCAGTGACTGACATGGTGAAATCAAGTCTAATGCATACTATCATCAACAGCTTTATGATCATAAAAGCGATTGTAATGAAAAAGTTAATCGATAAGTAATGGGGAAACGTTCTTAAGTAAAATGCAGGGCACAGTAATATAATTTTCCCCTTAAATGATGGTGCCCACAATGACACACACAAATAATATGTGTAATCATTGTTTACAAAGATAATTAATTGGAACTTGTCACTTTCACATAAAATATAAGGTAGTCCCATTCATGACCCAGAACTGCTAAGCTGCCACTGTTGAGCCCTTGGGCAAGACCCTTAACAGATTGGATCTAAATAAGTTTGTATCTGTTATACGTTGCTCCGGATAAAAGCGCTTGCTTAGTTACTAAATGTAAATGGATTATACTGGGTTTTGCACAGTTCACTCAGTTGCTAATAGCTCCATAAAATCAAGCATATAACCATGCAATCTTCATAAACAAACACTGGCTGTAGTCATATTAGGCTGAACCAGTATGTCAAATTTCTGTCTTGATAATTGCAAGTGCTGTTATTGTGAGTCGTGAAGTCAAGAAGCATTAGGCCACATAAAGTAAAAAGTAAAAAGTTCCAAACTGCCTCTGGAAAAAAAACTCGTACATATTTATTCAGTGCCTGATCTCACCAATGTCCTTGTGCAATTGGAATCAAGTCCCTGCAGTCATATTCCAAAAGTCAATAAGGTGGTTGGGCAAAAAGATGCCAATAACGTTTGTTGTATTCAACAGAAAAAAATACATTCTTATCTTACATGTAAGCTACAGGTTTCAGGTACTGAGGTGTTATTTCGCAGCAATGATTCTTGGTCAATTCTCAACACTCCTCACTGGTTCATATTCAAGAGTAAAAAAACAGGTTGCAGAACATTGACTCTCTATTCACACCAGCAAGGTGAGAAGAGGAATTATCATTGATTGTTCTCTCTCAGAAAAGCACTTCATCACTCACCAAAAATGTGCATTTTGGAAAGCAGAGAGTGCTTTAAACTATGGTAATTTGTTGTGCTGAATGGCGAGTAGAGTGGCAGGAAGAAGACTTTGACAAGAAAGCCTATGCTGACCTTCAGTTAGACTCCAGAATGACAAAGCGTGGTGAAAAGAGGTAGGTGGAAGAAAGGAGAGAGCAGGAAATCAATAGCTCATTTTCTGCTTTTTTGTATAGGGATTTTTATGTTTGCAGAGACAAAAGGTTGACAAGACTGATAAATGGTGTACCCTCTTAAGTTGAAAAAACACTGAAATTGTCCCTTCCTGGACAAATGCTGGTAAACAGAACTCAATTTTGTGCACTTGTTTTAACCGTGGTTTGAAAAAGCTTCAATCAGACTCAGTTATTCTTTAAATACATTTGCAGAACTGTTTTCTCAGTCTCATCAAACCATCCCAGTGTTGTATAAAATAATCAATATCAATGCCAGATTAAAAGCAATGCTCATTTTCTGAGAAACGACTTTACTTAAAAAAAGTATATAAAAAAAGTATATATATATATATATATATATATATATATATATATAATATATAATATATATACACAACGTAATATATATACAACGTATATATAACGTAAGCAGTTTACACCTGTTACCACAAAACAGGATGAAGATTTATTTCTTTAGTTTTGTCTGTCTGGGTGAATGTTATAGTAAGAGATTTCCCAATACTTTGATTGATTTATATGAATGTCTAAACTGTCGCCCAATAACGAAGAAATAATTTTTTATCATTGTGCAGCATACTCTTGCTGTGAGCTATATGAATTTGATGTGGATGGTGTTGCTAGCAATTGTGATTTCATTTAACTCGTACACTTTGTGAAATGCATGTGTTTGTGTGAATGTGTTGATTTATGCTGATTTTCTACATGGGTTTCCTTTGGGTAATCCAATTTCCGCCCACATTTCAAAGATGTGCATATGCCCTGTGATGGACTGGCACCCAGTCCAGGAGTAGTGAGTGAGAGTGTTCATTCTTTCATTTCCTTATATCTTAAAATTCTTTTTTGTTAATTGGCCTAATTTATGTTTTGTGAAATGTGTATTTTAAGTTCATCTGACAACCCTTGAATTTAGAACCAACCAAAATACACTTACTGACAAAAAAATAAAGCACCCAAATAGAAATGTCGGATTGCTGCGAAACTCAGCGTGCAGTTATGTCACTGGCAGATATCTAAATAATTACAGGTGTGGTCTGATTAGACAAAGGGTCTTGCTACTAGACTGCATACACTTGCTTACCCTGATGCTCTATAAAAAATGCTCTCAGGGGCTACTTTTGGGTAGTGTACCTTTTGGTGAGAGATTGTTGACTGCTAGACATGCCTCTATGACACAATTACCACAGCTGGGCCTGTAGATCCTCCACATTCATAGCTTTCCACCCAGCTGGTCCCATAAATGCTCAATTGGCGTTAAATCTGACAATCAGCCAAAAATCAAAAATCAGTTGAAAGCCCTGCCATGAGAAGCAACACATGTGGCCACAGATTGTCCTGCACATATCCCTGAGCTGTTAGTGTCCTTTGTATAACTGCTAGGGGTGACTGACTGTTGTATGCGATGGCTCCCTATATCGTCATACCAGCAGTAGGGACGGTGTGTTACTCCACATCAAAGGCAGGATGGAGGTATTCACCACGAGGCTTCTATACTCGAATACCGTCAAAGGATCCCAAACAGAACCTGGATTCGTCACTAAAGATAATACGGTCCCTGTCCAATGCAGTCCAGGTTCCTTGTTCACAACAAGTCTTTAGTGGGTAGAATCCATGGATCTGATGATCTGATGATCTGAGAGCTTCAATCCTGCTTTTGCTGTGGAGCAACACATTGCCCCAACTGCTGGTGTGATGATCTGGGGAGCCATCACATATGAGAGTTGGTCACTCCTAGTAGTGTTACGAGGGACACTAACAACTCAGTGATATGTACAGGACATCCTGAGGCCTCGTGTTGCCTCTCATGTCATTGGTATTTTAAGTCTTGCCATGAGAGGCTCGCTCACACAAAGCAAGGGTTTCCCAGGAATGTCTCTACCTGTAATTATTTACATATGCCCGAGACAAAACTGCATGCCGAGTTTCACAGCAATTCGACATTTGTATTGGAGTGCGTTATTTATTTATTTATTTTTGTCAATGAATGTATTCAGGGTTATTAACAAAAGTAAGATACTGTTTTGATCTAAAACCATGCTTCAAGACTTTAATACTGCATAAGTGACTAGAATTAATACTTTATAGATTGTTTTAGGCATTAAACCTGAAATCTGTTATTATTGTTTCTTTTTTTTCTGTTATATCCCCACTTGACCTGATCAACAGCCTCCAGAGTTTATTCTGGTACTTAATTAGGCATAATTAGAAGCACATCCTACACAGGACACCAGTCCATCACAGGAGGACAGATCCTGTGTTGCAATGCCATGGGTTGATTGATCCCATCCATATCTGCCCTCTCTCAGATATTGCCATTCATTTCTGTGTGATGTCTGACCTGACCTGAACTGGAACCCAAGTTATTACCAGCGTGGCTGTGCTGGGTTTTATTAATAAAACTTCATCTTTCATTTGAAAAAACAAAAGAGCCAAAATATTTGCTTAACAGTAACAGGACAGGTTACTGAGATTAAGGTTAGGTTTTGGTGGGTAGGTGTAGCATTAATTAGCAACAGTAATATTATGTCGAAGGAAAGTCCCTAGAATTGAGGTAGAAAGACAAACGTGTGTGTGTGTGTGTGTGTTGCAGATATCAGCAATGAATCCAACTCTGGTGACAGCAGAAGCCTCTCTTAACACCCATCACCACTCAAGGTGAATATAAACAACATACCACCCCTCCAGTCTTTGCATATTCCCCTAACTTATTTATGGTTTAGTGAGCAGGTCACTCACCTTGCTTGCTTGAACAGCTGCTGTAAATCGGACCCTTTCCGAAAACACAGTTTTGAGGACAAGTCTTGCACCACTTGCTGTCAGTTCTCTCATTGCTTATGAAGCTTTATGTTGACCCACTCAGTAGTCTTTGCCTGGGTCACATGAATAATTTATCTGGGGTTTAGCCAGGCTGTAACATGTAAATGCTCGATGCCCAAGGGTCTCCACTCAACACTATTCATCCCCCACAGTGTATGTGCCCTCACTCCATGGCAATATCCAGTGTCAGGGGGTCTGTGTGAAGTTACTTAAAGTTCCCTTTTCTCAGCTTTACAGTATATTTCCAGTCTGCTTCACTTTTCTCAGCTGCTTTATAGTTCTATTTTAAATTGTGAAGACATTTTGATGCATCACAGCTTCTAATTCTTATTTCAAACCTAAATTAGATTCTGCTTGACCTGTACTAATGAAAGTATACCATAAATCATCACAAAAGGATTTCAGCAACATTTAACTGTAAAAAAAAGAATAGAACTGTGTGGGCAAAAAAGTTTCCCAGTTTTTGGAACTGTATGAAATATATTTAATAAGTGAACCATGACACTAAAAAGTCTTTGCAAATCTGTCTTTCTAGCTCCTGGGTATATATTAAACCATAATTACCAAGCCATCATTAAAAGGTAAAAATATCTTTTTATCACTATATCTGCTTTAATGAGCACTAATGAAACTCTCTGATTGGATAGAAATGCCATTGTCAGGCTGCAGTTACGCCTCGTCCACTCAGTGATTTCATCCTTTATTGTTTCTGACCCATATCTAAATAGCTCTTTCGAAAAAGCTTCAGGGGAAAAAGTGTTTTAGCATAGCAGCTTTCTGATCTGACTTCTTTTTTCACTTCTTCAAGGACATTTCACCTGCTGCCAAGAACTGTCAAACAGAAGCATCTCAGTATAAAGAGGTGAGAGGACACCAATTAGAAAGCCATCTCTGGCCAGAAGAGCCGGCGACACAGCTTGCCACAGGAAGTGGGATGCCTGACTTCCTGCGAGGGGTCACAGCTGTTTATAAAGGCATTTGTAACACAGACAAGTGAAGGGGCCATTTAGCATTGAAGGAAGCAAAGCTCATTTGAATAGCAAAGTGGCACTTCAATGTCACCAAGGAATTAACATTGTCTTAAACATCTGCCAAAGGAAAAGGGACTTTGGTGAAATTAGAAGAGCATGTGGGTGTCAAAAGTGTTTTTGCAGAACAAAAGGTGAACTGCTGTGAAGAGGCCATTTAAACTTCCTGGGAGAGGAGCTGTGTAATCATTCCTGGTAAATTGTGTTTTATTCTAACAAGTATTTCGCTGTAAGACACAATTTGGTACCTACTGAACAAAAAAGGAAGACTTGCTCCGTATCTTAGATCAGCTCAGTACAGAGGTCTGATGCGGCACCTGGTTTTGTGCCTGAACCTGCAGCGCCCTTTAGTTTCATAGCCAAGTACGTTAGCTCTGTACCTGAATTCGTTAGTTCCGTATTTGTATTCTGTATTTGGTTCCATACCTGAACCCGCTGCGATCTTTAGTTTCGTAGCTAAGCACGTTAGCTCCATATCTGAATTCATTAGCTCTGTTTCTGTGCACGTCGCGCCTCTTAGCTCTGTAGATGTGTCGTTAGCATTGTATAGCTCCGTACCCAAGCACACCCCGCCCTTTAGTTTTGTACCTGAGTTCGAAATGCCGTTTGTTTCCATACCTGAGCACGCTGCCCCTTAGTTTCATATCTGATCATGATAGCTCTGTTTCCGAGCTCGTCGTATCTCTTAGTTCTGTACCTGAGCAAGATGCGCCACCTAGCTCCACATCGGAGTGTGCTGCACTGCTTAGCTCCTGTATATAAGTTATTAGCATCAACAAATAGCTCCATACCTGAGCCATTAGTGCCGTTTAGCTCAGTATCTGAGCACAGTGCGCCAGCTAGTTCTGTACCTGAACGAGACGTGTCTCTCAGTTTCTTATTGAAGCCAGTTGTGCCGACTCCTGTGCCACGGACATTTGCACCGGCTCCTTGACCATAGACATTTGCACCTGCCAGCACAGAGGACATCAGCGACCGTGCCAGCGCCAAGGACGTCAGCGTCTATGCCAGCGCCGAGGACATCGCCCCTATTGCCTGTGCTGAGGACTTCATGTCTGGTATAGGGACGTTCGTGTCCCCCCCCCCAGGTGTTGCCCAGAGAGGGAGCCACCGTATAGTATTTGTTAAGGAGCCCTAGCTCTGTCAAGAGCTCTGTCTCAAGTATGTCACGGATCACCTCAGACTTGGGCTTGCAACGCCCCTCCCCTCCCATTAGGGGGCAATCTGGAATGATCATTTGCAGTGTTCTGCCGGACAGCGGAGCACCAAAAGTAGAAGCTAGGGCCCTAGAGCTGATTGTATACAGCTGTTTGGGACCGTATATAGGCTCGGCCCTAGCTTATGCACGCCACAAAGCAATTTGACTAGTACACGATGTGCTTTGCATCTCTCAACTGGTGCACCAGCTCGCTGCATTGTCTGTATACTCATCTCACGGCAATGGCCGCTTTTCGGACTACTCGTCTTACAACACTGGCTGCTTTTGGTCCACGTGTGTTCGCTCTAGTTCGCCAGGGACTTCATGTGTCGAGACAACGTCTGCTTGACTCGTTAGTGGCTGGGCCCACGGTATTTATGTTTAGTTTGCGGTATATTCTGTTCTTATTGGCTTGTGCCGGTGTCTTTTTGGCTCGTGGTTCTGGCCGCATTAGCCCTCTCACCCTGGTATCTGCAGTTTGCGTTTATGTTTATGGGTGGGTTCATTTGTTTATGCTTCCAACCTGCTCTCGCCTCCTTGTCCCTAACGCATCCTCCATCACACTGTGCAAGACATGCATCATGTTAACCTTCCTCTTTGTGGTTTTGATTTTTACATATTGAAATTAGCCTAATTTTTTTAATGAAAACCAAGCATTAGGGCGGCCTGGTGGCTCGGTGGGTAGCACTGTTGGAAGTCAGAAGGTCCTGGAGTCAATCCCAGGTGGAGTGGTCTGGGTCCTGTGTGGAGTCTGCATGTCCTCCCCATGTCCATATGGGTTTTCTCAGGGTACTCCAGTTTCCTCCCACAGTTGAAAGACATGCTTTTTAGGCCAATTGGTGTCTCAAAAGTGCCCCGAGTGTGTGAGTGAGTGTATGGGTATGTGAGTGTATGTGCCGTCCGATGGATTGGTGCCCTGTCTAGGGTTGTTCCTGTCTTGCGCCCTATGCAGCTGGTTAGACAACGGCTCTCCCGCAACCCTGTCCAGGATCAAGCGGATAAGAAAGTTAATATATGAATGAATGAAAACCAAACATTGTGGTCTTGTAAAACATGTCATACATGTGTACTCCCCGATTTAGTGGGTTCTTACTCTTTCAGTTACAGTCAAAATTAAATGAGATTTAAAACTGTTACGGGGCGTCGAGGCATGAGCAGACGAGTATGCAAATTCCAGCACAAAATAAACTAATCATTAAGAAAAAAGGAATAAAATAACACAACTGAATAACAAACAAGCACTAACTCAGAATGGCAAAATGCAAAACAAAACCTGGCATGCGAGCCGAACGATAAAATAATAAGAACACTGACCGAATAAACACAGTGAAAACAAGGAAGTCCCGGGGCAATCGGCGTCACAACTAAAGGTAATCCACGGGGTGGCCGCAACAACACAAAAACAATTCCAACCGGCTTGGCTTAATTTGATTTTGGCATGGCTTGGCTTGGCTTGGCTTGGCTTGCATAGCATAGCATGAGCATAGCAACATAGCATGGCATGGGAAAACAAAGCAGAGCACCCGCAACATTCGCGATCAACGAGGCACGTGCTACCGCATCGCGACTGGGGGAAACAAATAGCTTATATACAAAATCCCCAGCTGCACGCAGCAGCAATTAACTAAAGATAACCAATGAAATAGTCCAAGGCAAAACATGGATCAGCCGGCATTCTTGGCCACGGCCATCTTAAGTCCCATGGTGGATTATGGGCAATGTAGTCCGCTCGCCCACAATCGCAAGAAACAAGATGAAAAAACTGGGGCAGGGCACAGATCCTGACATAAAACCATACATACAGCCATGCAGCATCCATAGACAAACACTGGCTGTAAAATGGACCATAGAGAGTTACAGGATGTCACTTTTCTCAGGTTGTCAAATTTTTACCCTGCTTGTCTGATTCAATCAAACAACTTTGGGATGAAGCAGAGCACTGACCACAAGTCTGGCCTTATCAGGAACTGGTGACAGAAGAACAGCTTGAGTGGGCTGGAACTTAGTGTACGGACCGGAAGAAGAACTCAGAGAAAACAGAATATATAGTTAGGGATGTTCATTACACAGAGTCTGTTAACAAAACACACATGAGACTCTGGCAGCACTAGCTATAACAGCATAGCTAGAAAGACAAGAACCAGAAGGTAACACAAATGGAGTGATATAAGACATCGGTAACCCACCTCCCCAGCAAACAACAAACCTGAATGAGAACGCCCTTCCCTTGCTGACTATTGAAATTCTACGAACAAAAAGGAGTCTTACACCTTGTAAACAAAGTAGACATGCTGGATTGTAAGACCCTACAAGTTCACTCAGATTCTGTAGGGCCAGGCCATGTGGAGCTTTATATGTTAAATGAAGTACTTTATAATCACTGCTGAATTTAAATGAGTCAAATATTTTATATAAATGCCTTAAATTTCAAAACAAAACAATCATTATTTACCCCTAAAGCCATTTTTAAGATAAAATAAGGCAATGAAATGTGACTTGATTATGTGACTATTTCTAATGCTTAGCACACAGCAACATAAACCAGAAAGCTTATTGACTAGCCAATGTGCTAAAGGCTAAATTGCTATTGCTATCATACAAATATAGTGCATATTTAACACAGCATTAAAGTTTCTCTGCTTTGCTACTCACAGGCATTATGGACAGCTTCTCTTTAAGGAATAGTAGAGTAAATATTAAACCATGTTTTCTTGTGGACTCTAATCAAACAACACAAACTCCAAGCAACATACACTAGGAGGTATATTGACTAGTCACGCTTTAAGGATGAATTGCTAATGATGTCTGATATGGACATTTACATCATTTTGCAGACACATCTTCTAGGGATGAATAATTTTTAAAAGACATTCAAAAAAATGCTAGAAAAGAGAAATCTTTAGAGAAATAGGTGCTTCTTTAACTTAGCTAACATCCCAGCTAAAAAAATAACATGAGGATGTCCCCTGAACCAATATTGCGGACATTCTCTGGATGTTTTTTTAGTATGGTAAATACCAAAATATGTTTTTTCTTTATCCCTATAAATCTGGAATGTCTCCAAAACAGTGAATCCAGGGGTCTAATTCCCTGTTAAGCACTTAAAACGCACAATTTCTATTTATTTTTTAAGCTTATTGGAAAAAAATTAAAAGAAAATATACTCTCAATGTATACCACATATCATGTTCTTTTTTCCCCCAATATGTTAAATTTGGTAAATAAATAGTAAAACTGAATTCTTAATTATTGCCACTATTACATTTATTTATTAAAAGATCTAATAGGATCTGTGCAATATGATGTTTCCTAATATTAATGTGAAAACTAGCTATGTAGATATTATATACATCCATTCTTACATTTCAGCCCTGCAACACATTCTAAAAAAGTTGGGACAGTAAAGCATTTACCACTTTGTAATGTTTGTTTGTTTATTTGATGTCGCTATCAGCATCAGGGCCATTTCAGTGACACACACAAGGTTACATCTATACACAAAGTTACCTCAAGACTAGTCATTATATATATATATATATATATATATATATATATATATATATATATATATATATATATATATATATATATATATATACACACTCTAGTCACTGCCAATCTTAGCTTAAGCAATTAACCTAACACGCATGTCTTTGGACTGTGGAAAGAAACCAGAGTACGCAGAGTAAACCCACATGGAAATGACACAGCCCCATTCCATGACAGATTCAGGCATTTGGTCTATTTTTTCTGCATATTGTTAACGTAAGGCTTGTTTTTTGCACAGTAACAATTTAAGTGACATTTGTGAATGTAACAACATATTGTAGTGATTGACAAAGTTTGCCACAGTAATCTCTTGCCCATGTGGTTATATCAGCTATTGATGAATGGCAATTCATGATGAAATTCAAGAAACGTTATGAGGAAGAAACCTTGGCAGGACCAAGACTCAAAATGGGACTCAACCTCCTGGGGTGGCGTGGATGATAAATGTAAGAATGAAACAAATTAATCTAATCTAAATAATATAAATAATGTAAAAATATGCATATCGGCATTATATAGTCCGATAAAGAAAGTCACTCTAGGATCTTGAGTCCACAGGAGGAAAGTCCAGAGTGGCACTTCATGCCCAGCCAACCGGAGGAGGCAAAGAGTTACTGCCCTCTGGTGTGGCCCGGGTATGGTGGGGCTGGAGCTGACAATGGAAACAACTTGAGTGGAGCTGAAGCAGATGAACATCTTATTGTGTGGGGCTGGAACTGGTACAGGAACACAAGGTCAGTGAGAAAAAGAAAATGTAGTTAGTTATTGATTAAGAACAGAGTCTATTAACAATCACTGATGCCATGTGTAGCATGAGACTCTGGCAGCATTAGCTATAGCAGCACAGCTAGAAAGAGAAAAACCAAAAGGTAACACAGCCAAGAGATCACATGAAACATCAGAAACCCACCACCCCATGGGAGGCAAGAAGATAGCAACCCAACATCCCAGATCACCACAAAACTCTTTAACTATGAATTCTCAGCTCTGTCCTCAGTCTAAGGAAAGAATGCACAAGTCAAGATCAAGAGGACCAAAGCCCAGTCCAGCCGGACTGCCCACCAGGAGTTCAGCTTAGACTTTACACACTGAAATTCCTCCAGATTCCTTGAATGTAGAGGGAGAAATATACAAATCCCTTCTATTCTTATTTTAAGAACGTTGTTTTTAAACATTTTTCCTGGTTTTGTTTTTAGGAAGATCAAGAAATATGGGCATGTCTTTGTGTTTGACAGTTTTAAACTTAAAAACAGTGCCACTGGAAATGCTTCAGGAATACACATGCACTGTACATTTGTAATTGTGTATCTCACTGAAAGATATCCGTCTATTGACGGATGTTTGTTTATTTCTCTGAAAATGTAAGTGGGTAGCTATTTTCTAAAGCATTGCCACAGAAATATTGATTTGTGTTGATTATATGCTGTTTTGTTTAATAACAGACAAAAACCAAAATGATTGGGAAACATTTCCCTTTGATATGGTGATGAATTACTATGAAAGCCTAAGGCCAAAACCAAATGCGCTCTGGGAAATGTAGTAGCAATACATTTTACAGTGTAAATAAAAAAAATAGTCCAGTGTCTTTTTTCCTGAACATACAATTTTGGCATTTGGTGGGTTAAGTTGGGACGGTATAGGCAATTAAAAAGCAAAAAAAATATAAATATAAAAACAAATATAAAAAGACCAAATGAACAATGATTTTTCATGTTTTTTTTCAGGTCAGCTTAATTTCATTTCTTAATATACATCCTGCATTTCTGGCCTGCAACACAGTCCATAAAGTTGGGATAGTAAGTAATTTACTACTTTGTAAAGTTGCCATTCCTTCTTAAAACATTTAGAAGAAGTCTGGATGGTCCTTATTGTGTTTTGGTATGGAGCATATTGTTCCAATTTTTCCAAAATAATCTTTGGAATACTGATTCATCTGACCACAGTATATGTTTCCATGGTCCATCCCAGATGCCTCAAAGTTCAGAGAAGTTGATGCCACTTCTAGACATCAATGCAATGCTAATAGAAGGTTAATACAAGGCTTCTTTTACGCACAGTAAAGTTTTCAAATTGTATTGTATTAATATTATATATCGTACTGTAATGCTTGACAGTGGTTTGTCAAAGTACAGTGGTGCTTGAAAGTTTGTGAACTCTTTAGAATTTTTTATATTTCTGCATAAATATGACCTAAAACATCATCAGATTTTCAAACAAGTCTGATGAGGTCATATTTATGCAGAAATATAGAAAATTTTAAAGACTACTGTTGTACCTTCCCCATGTTGTTCTATCAGCTACTGATAAATTATGGTTCTAGATGCAGTGCCATCTGAGGGAGATCACAAGCGTTCAGCTTCAGCTAAGGTTTGTGCCCTTGCCCTTTACACAATGAAATTCCTCCAGATTCCTTGAATCCTTTAATGACGGTAGAATCATTATGTATTGGAGAAGGAAAAATATGTAAATCCCTTCCAGTCTTTCTTTGAGGAACGTTGTTTTTAAACATTTCAATAATGTTCTCACACATTGGTTGATAAACTGTAGATCCTCTGCCCATTAATAGCTCCTCAAACACCTTTAATGGATACTGCTTTTGTACCAAATCTGTTACATCCAAAGCAACTGGTCTATAGTCCAGTCCCTTAACGTCCCATGACTTTTGACATCTCCTGTTTAATATCGCATCATATTTTAGTTTTTTTTTCTACCTCATTACTAACCCTAAATTACTTCTGCCCAAACTTTTTTTGGATTGTACTGCAGGCCTGAAATGCAGGAATGGATGTTAACAAATGAACTGAAGTTGACCAGACATAACATGAAATATCTTGGGTTCATACTGTCTATGATGGCATAAAACTCAATGTAAGACATCGCATTTTTTGTTTTGTTTTTTCACTTTCCACACTGTCCCAACTTTTTCTGATTTGGAGTAGTAGTTTTCATTCTTTTGAAAGTGATGTTGATTAAATGTCCACATCCATCTTCAGTAGTTAAACTGCTTCAGTGGTTTAAAGTGTGTACGTTGGCAGCTCATCATCACTTGGATGGAGCTACACTTACCTAGCGTGAACTACTGGAGGCATGGCAAGGTTGACAGAGTATGATTGGTTCCTGCTATGAGCAGCTGTCCATGATCATATCTGGCCCAGGCCAATTATACTTTGATATCCCCGGCTGCCCGGCTGCCATGTAGTCAGAGTCATTAATCTCCCTGGCTGAGTGTCATGCCATGTGTTAACAGGGAGGTCCCTTCCCACTCTGCACCTGGCCGGTACAGTCAGGGCCTTGCCAGTCTTCCTGATCCCTGCTTCTCCTTGGGCCAGATGTGATGTGCCCTTTGATTGCCATTAACAACTTTAATAACACTGGACTGCAGCCGTGGGTCACCTTAAAATGGAAAACCTGCAGAGATAGCTCATTCAGAAAACCATGAAAATAAAAGCTGAGTTTATTAGTAGTTTAATATGGATTGTACAAGAAAAAAAAACACTTAACTTATTACTGTTTTCTTTTATATCCTTGTTGTATTTATAAGGAAATAATTGTAACTGTACACTAAACCTTTTTTTTGTAAGAGCATGAAGGAAATTAAATTGAAGAGAGATTAAAGTGATACACTTCATGGCTGTGTGCACTTCGGGGGATGAAACTATCTAAGAAACTACAAATGCACAAGGGCATACTGTACTATGTGATACATAGTAATATGTCACAATACGCTCTTGAGTATCTAGCACTTGGCCATCATCTAGCACTGACATTTTTCACTGAATACAAATGACAGGTCAGTGTACAAGAGGAGCGTGTATAAGAACTTTCTTACTCATTATAAGGGTTGCTTTATGATCAGGGTTTTAAGTGGTTAAGGCTCTGCACCACTAATTGCTATGTTGTGATTTCCAATGCAACTCTGCTGGTCTAAACTGAATGGACACTTTGCAAAACCATTAATTCCTCATTTTTCAGTTTTCAAAAAAACTGACTGGATTTCATAAATTGGTGTGGTTAATACTGATAATACAGAGAACTAATAGGATCCAGGCTAATGCTAATTTAGGAGTGCTCCTTTAATCACAATAGCAATAGCAAGATCCCAGAGTTACATTTTAGTATGGCCTTTGTTGTTCAGTTAGATTACGGGGGTTCAGACAGTGCCCTATTGTTCAGTCCAGAACAGAATCTCTTTTGCTAAAATGAACCATGTCTTGCTAGCATAAATCATGTTACCTAATCCTTTCACTAATGCCACTATTCACTAATGCAAATTATCTCATGTATGAAAAACGTATAAAAGAAATAATTGAGATCTAAGTGGACTCTGTTCTCTTTGGCAAGTGAAGAATGTGCATAGTTATTGGTGTAGAATACAATTGTAGCAAGAGCATAAATAGCAATATGTCTTAATGTTATGGGTGGGAAGTAACACACTACATTTACTCTGTTGCATTACTGGTCTCATGGCTGAAGGCAGATTGTATCATTCAACAGAGTTCGTAATTTTAGTAGAGTAGCCAGATACATTGGTCAGACAGAAGTAATAGTCCATCACATGATCATGTCTTCAGGATACCTCTGAGCCAAGCTCTTACTGTAGGGTTGATTGCACATGTTGATAATGTGAGTAGTACAGAGTTTGTTTTGGTCAACAATTTTATAGTTGAAGTAGCGCTCATAGACTTCCTTAATAAAGGCAGTCATGGTACGTTTTTGAGACTTAAGCGTTTACTCGCCACAGATGTGACAGGATGTATCGCAGCTGTTGCAATGAGTGCATTTACATGCAGTTAATAATCCGATAACTGCAGATCAACGAGTATAAATGCACTTGAGTAATCAGATAATGAGAAACCTCCAGGTTTACATGATTCAAGCAATAATCGGATTTCTATTTTGCAACCATCTCACAAAAAGATGTGACATAAACATAAGATTTTAATATTAAACAATCAAATTCTCTACGTTTCAGAGTCTCCACAAAGTGTTTGATAGCAGTTTAGCAGGTGCTGCGTTTAATTTCAGGGTTGCCAGATCCCACTATAGTAAGCAGACCAGGCAACGGTGATGAGAAAACCAATGGAAACTGGGTAACTGGTATACATGCTAGAGAAATCAGAGTGCTGAACTTAATCTGATTTCTAGATCGGAGTATGATGTGTACATGACCACTTGAATAATCGGATCCCTTTTTTTTCTTTATTGACATCTTTTTTATGTAATTTAATGTAATGAGTAACAGTACATTTTTATAAGATACTTTATTACTGTTACTCAAGCACTTATTTGAATGAGTAATTTTACTTTTACTTCGTTAATATAATTCAGTAATTAAGTAACAGGTCATTTACTTGAGTCAGGTACATTTTTTCTGCTCTACGGACCTCTGATGATACGTAACAGAAGTATTATACTGAGCATCACTTACTGTGTATCATCTCTCTTTAAATGTACATGAATCAGCCATAACACTAAAACTACCTGCCTAATATTGTGCAGGTTCCTCTTGTGCCACCAAGGTTCTGACCTATTCAGACATGGACTGCATAAGACATCAGGTATCCTGCTGTATGTGGCACCAAGAGCAGATCCAGCATAAGATCCTTTAACAGACAAATTAAAAAGGAAAATATCAGGACATCTGTCCATGATCTAAAAACTCAGTTGAACTTTTTGTGTCAACTAAACAATTGGGGCATGAATCAAGACAGCGACCCTAAATGCACAAGTAATTCTAACAATGTACAGTTAAAGAGGAATAAAGTTAATGTTTTGGAATGGCCTTAATTCAACAGATATGTAGTGGAAGAACCTGAAAAGGGCAGTTCATGTGAGGAAACCCATCAACACGTTTAGTTGTAGTTATTCATGCGCAAGGAGGTCGCACCAAATACTGAAAGCAAAGGTTCAGACACTTTTGCCACTCACACTGAGGGGTGATTGGGAACGGCTTGCCTGATCTGAACCCACCACTGAATCTGAGTGGTGGGATGTTATTGGACTTCTGTGCTATTCATGGCTTGTCCATAATGAACACCATGTTTGAACAAAAGGTCACTCATAAGTGTGGTTTGCAGTGTGAAGTGGCCAGTATGCAGATCTACATCTCCAGTATGGTTATCTCTTGGAATAAGATGACATGCTCTCTTCAGGTAGGACGTGAGAACCTACCCCAAGTGGAGTTCACGTATCTTGGGTTCTTGTTCATGAGTGATGGGAAGTGGGATTTACCGTAGGTTGGTTGCAGCTTCGGCAGTAATGCGGTCAATGTACCAGACCATAGTGGTGAAGAGGGAGCTGAGCCAGTAAAGCAAAGCTCTCAATTTACCGGTCAATCTACGTTCCCACCCTCACCTATGGTCATGAGCTCTGGGTAATGACTGAATGAACGAGATCGCAGATACAAACGGCCAAAATGTGCTCTCTCCAGTGGGATGCTGGGCATACTCTCCATTAGTGGGTGAGGAGCCCGACAATCCAAGAGGAGCTGGGAGTAGAACCACTGCTCCGTTGCTATGAGAGGAGCCAGGAAAGGAGCCATCTCCCACTAGAGATGCAACACACACGGCCAACTGGGAGGAAGCCTCGGGGTAGACCCAGGACCCTGTGGAGGAATTATATCTCCCAACTGGTCTGAGACTGACTGGGGATCCCCCAATAGGAGCTGGTAGAAGTTGCAGAAGAACAAGATGCCTAGTCTTCTTTGCTTGCCCTGCTGCCACCACAACCCTGAAATTGATAATAATAATAATAATAATAATAATAATAATAATAATAATAATAATAATAAACACACAGAAATGTCAGAAATGGCAGGTGAACTTTGAAACAGATACACAAAATCAAGTTGAAATAAATTATTTTGGCAGTTATTTTATCAAATGGAATCATTTACATAATTTGATTCATTTAAATAAAATAAATTGCATAAATTGTTGCCAAATGGTATTGATTGTATTTTATTCAGTTGACAGTGATGTATATACTTTGGTTAAGTACATTCAGTGTAACAGTGTGGTAAAAAAACATTTTAGGTAAATGTAAAAAACTGTTTACTAGACTGCTTAATAGACTTCATTATATGTCACAGATTTATTTTTAAATATTAGTGATCAAGTGGTTCAGGTTGACTTTTTCCTTTTGTGATATACAGTGCTATCTACAATTAATTTTGTACAGGGGCACCATACTTGGATTTGCTCAGTCCTCCAGTACATTGGGTTTGGAATGGAGCAATGACTATGAAGTGAAAGTGCACCCCATCAGCTTTAATGCAAGTGTACTTAGATCAATATCTGGCAGCCCTTTTATACATGGTCTATCTATTTCTCTCTATTTGCCTACTCAGTTATTTATTGGCCAGCTGTATTTCATTATTAGTCCATACACTGGAGATGTAGCAAAGCCTCTAAGGCTAATTCTTGTTATAGGATTTGCATCTTATAGCTTTTGTATTGTTTTAAAATGAGGGTTAAATTCAAGTCCCAGAAGCAAGCCTGTAAACTACAATGAGTAAATTGGGAAAATGACATATCATACATGGTTTTAGTTTCCCCTGCCATGCTGATAATACACAGTTGTATACAGTACTGTGCAAAGGTCTTAGACCACCATTAGATTTGTTGTTTTAGCAATATATTTTCAACAATTGGACCCAAAAATTTCAAACTTGGATTTCCATCCATAATACTCTTTTCCACTGATCTTCATTCCAATGTTTATGAACCTTAGCATATCTTTGCCTTTTCACCCTGTTCCTTTCTGAAAAAAAAGTGGTTTCGGGGCTACTTTTCCAAAAAGACCACTCCTGATCAAGTTTCTGGGGAAGGAAGAAGGGTCAACTTGGTATCCCGATGAAGCTGCCAAATGCTGCTATTGCCCAAGTGTATGGGGAGAGCACACTAAATACTTCCAACTGTAGTCCACAGAAGCTGTTTTTACTGATTTTTTAAGTATTTTAGAACAAATACAATGACCCCCAAAACACACCTCAAACCTCATGGGTTTCTGGGGGCAATGTAAGACAGAGAAAGCCAGGCATTCAAGGAAATCACAAGATGCTTGTTGTAATATTGTGAAATCATCCTGGGTAAAATGAAGTGTCAGATTTTGCAACTTGCCAGCTCCATGCCAGCTCGAATGCATGCTGTCATTGCTGTAGAATGGGACTACATGCCAAATACTAATAAATTCTGAAATTAATTTTTCAAAGACTCAATTTTTCACTCAAAGTCCTATGATGACTTTATAATTTGCAATGAAAAATATTGTATTTAATTTGAGACACTAAAAGAAGTACTTTTACTGGTTGTCTCAGACTTTTGACCCCCATTATCGGTTGCCTTTCTACTCAGTAACAACCAGTCCATCTGTAAAAAAAAAAAAAAAACAACCTTTCCTGCACACATTAGCAATATTACTAAAATCACTTTCTTTCAGCCACACAATACTGATAAACCTAGAAATAAACTTTATTTTAAAGATATCAAGAAACTGGTTGGTTTTTAACCTTTAAGGATGGATTATTGTAACACTCTACCAACTGGTTGTTCTAGTAAGTCTATAAACAAGCTCCAGTTACAGTGGTGGTTGAAAATTTGTGAACCCTTTAGAATTTTATATATTTCTACATAAATATGACCTAAAACATCATCAGATTTTCACACAAGTCCTAAAAGTAGATAAAGAAAACCCAGTTAAACAAATGAGACAAAAATATTAAAATTGGTCATTTATTTATTGAGGAAAATGATCCAATATTACATATTAGTGAGTAATGTGTCTTGCTGCATTACCCACCTTCTCTTGAGTTTCAGTTCATGAACAGATGTCATGACATCTTCCTTTAGAATCCTCTGATATATTTCTGAATTCATTGTTCCATCAGTGATGGTGATCCATCCTGGCCCAGATGCAGCCAAACAGGCCCAAACCATGATACTACCACCACCATATTTCACAGATGGGATAAGGTTCTTATTCTGGAATGCAGTGTTTTCCTTTCTCAAAACTTTTCTTTTAAACCAAAAAGTACTATTTTGGTCTCATCCGTCCACAAAACATTCTTCCAATTGCCTTCTGGCTTGTCCATGTGATTTTAGCAAGCTGCAGATGAGCAGAAATGTTCTTTTTAGAGCAGTGGCTTTCTCCTTGCAGCCCTGCCATGCACACCGTAGTTGTCCAGTGTTTTTCTGATGGTGGACTCATGAACATTAACATTAGCCAATGTTCTGAGGTCATCAGAAATAAAACATCACAACAGATGGAAGGGCATTTTTATTCATGCCCCCTAGCTGTGGAAAAAGCTTCCTACCTCTGTCTGGGATTCTGACACACTTCCAATCTTGAAGTCTATATTAAAAACATAGACAGTTGCAGAGGTTTTCAGGTAGTCTCTTTACACTGGGATGTGTGCCTATCGTCCTAGGGGTCTGGGATCTGGGATTGTCTCTGGCCTGCTTGCACTGTCTTGCCTTTTGGGTTTGTTTGACATTGCATCAGTATCAACAGCTATTCACAGCAGGTCATATTGATTCTAGTCAGACACACACATACTAGGCCAATTTAGAGGAACCAATTAACCTAAAGCATGTTTCTGAATGTGGAAACATAGCACTGCTGTATCTGATCCAATCATACCAACACAACACACACTAACACTTCACCACCACATTAGTGTCATTTCAGTGCTAAGAATGATCCACCACCCAAATAGTACCTGATCTGTGGTGGTCTGTGGGAAGTAAAGGGGACTAACAACGTATGTAGAGAAACAGGTGGGCTACATTCTGTAACTGTAAAACTACAAAGTGCTTCTGTGTGGTAAGTGGAACTGATAAAATGGACAATACGTGTAGAAACAAGGCGATGTTCCTAATAAAGTGATTG
This sequence comes from Ancistrus triradiatus, assembly GCA_025084515.1. Taxonomy (NCBI): domain Eukaryota; kingdom Metazoa; phylum Chordata; class Actinopteri; order Siluriformes; family Loricariidae; genus Ancistrus; species Ancistrus triradiatus. Next base: position 28,762 of record JAJAGP010005497.1, read on the forward strand.
GTGAGTGTAATTCCCTTATTATTTCCATACCCATTTAATCCAAGACCTAACCTAGACAAGGTGGCAATCTATTACATGGCACATGAACACACGCTTACACTACATTGGGACACTTTAGAGACAATAATTGACCTATTCTATGGTCTTTGAAGCCATGAGACAAAAGCACGAACCACAGGCTGTGATGCCACCCTATCATATTGTTTTTAAAATAAAAGTTATATTTATTTGATTTATTTTAATTTATTTTTACATATTTCCAAGGAGGATGGGTTCCTTTTTGAATCTTGGTTGTCCTACGACTCTTTTCCTCATCACATGTAGGGATATTTTACTTGCCACAATTGCCTTAGGCTTCCTCGCTAGTGCTGTAGGCATAGATGTTGTTAAATCTACTTGAGAGAATGTTCTATTGTAAAAAGTATTATACAAATACTTTTGATTTGACATAACAACACTGAGCAGCTATTGTTGCAAACATATAAATGCAATTGTATAAATAAGGTATAAGGCTGTAAGGTTATTTATTTTGTGCCAAGTTTTTGCTCTCTGTGATGGAGTCAAATCTGGTGTTTGGTATTTATGTTACACATTTTATTGATTCTATTAGTTTTTCTATGTGGCTAGATGAATGTAATGAATTCTTACTCATGAGTTGTTTGTTCTTATTTATTATTTAGATGTAATTCATTCACTCAGTCTCTCATTCCTCCAAACCCACTTAATCCAATTCAGGGTAGCACAGGTTACAAGTTGGAAACCACCCCTAGACATCCCTAGACATGATAGAAGTCACACAGCATGTGTTTTATACATGAGTAGATGAACTTTAAATAATTGAGAAAAATATTGGTTTAAATCAAACATTAAACCGACATTTTTGCTTGATATATGATTAGACCACACCACTGAGTTTAGCTATCACAAACAACCTAGCAAACATTATCTCCAACCATGAAAAATAACACATGAGAAGCAGAAAAGCCCTCAGGACTTAGGGACAGATGTGCCAAAGATTACTATAAAAGAGAAGAATACAACAACATGATCCCCGTAGGTTTCACACAAGCTGTAAATCATTGATAAGTCTCAAGAACAAAAAAAAGCCAGCTTCCAGTTGGCAATAAAGTACAAAAAAGACCTTTTATGGAAAAAATGAGATGAAAGACTGTCCTGTGTCCTTTTGATGAAAAGAGGAATGTGTAGATAGAAAAGAAATGTCCATGGACTTAGTCATCTGTGAAACAAGCATGTATGGCTGCTCACTTGCCTTTATTGTCCTTTTTGGTTGGTTTGTTGTAGCTGGTCATACCCAATCAAATCACTCACTTCACAGCCAGCATGACAATGAGCTTCAACATTACACAGATACAAAAGGTCAAGAACTGAAATGTCCAGTCATCTGACTTGAACTTCAGTGAAACTTTTGTTGCAGAAACTGAAAACTGAAGTGACTGCAAATGAACTTCATTCACTTCCTTATCCGATTGATCCTGGACAGGGTCGCGGGAGAGCTGGTGCCTAGTCGGTGGCATAGTGCAATGCAGGAACAACCATAGACAGGAGACCAATCCATTGTAGGGCACACACACCCTCACACATTAGAGTCACTTTTACCTCAGTGTTTGTCAATCCTGGTCCTGGCACCCCACCGCTCTGCACAGTTTAGAGCTTCTCCTGTTTAAACACACCCACTTTAACTCGATAACAGGCTGGTTAATGAGCTGAGTAGTTGGATCAGGTGTGTTGGGAGCAGGAAAACACTAAAACACGCAGAGCGGTGGGGCGCCAGGACCAGGATTGGGAAACACTGCTTTAGCTTAATCAATTAACCTAAAGTATGTTTTTGGACTGTGGAAGGAAACTAGCACCCAGACATGGGGAAGGCATGCAAACTGCACACAGAAAGAACCCAAACCACTCCATCTGGGATTGAACCCAGGATCTTCTCGGTGTGAGGTAAGAGTGCTACCCACCGAGCCACCCTGCAAATGAACTACTAAACATATTAGTTTTATGTGAGAACAAGTTAATTTTTAGCTAATTATTTATTTTACCATATGTTATTGAGCCTATGAGCCTGGTATCCCTGTCCTATGTGTATGTATACATATATTCTGCTAGCATTAGTTTTAGTCTCTGTTACCTATTCTGTGTGTATATGCACACATATTCTGTTAACATTAGCATTTAGTATCTGTTATTTGTCCTTTGTGTTTGTGTACATGTTTACTGTTAGCATTAGCTTTAAAATATTGTATGTTCCTTGTCCTGTGTATATGTATGCATATTTACTGCTAGCATTAGCTTTAGCCTCTGTTACTTGTCCTTTGTGTTTGTGTACATGTTTATTGTTAGCATTAGCTTTAGTCTCTGTCATTTCTCCTGTGTTTGTGTACACATTTACACTTAGCATTTGCTTTAGCCTCTGTTACTTGTCCTGAGTGTACAGTGGTGCTTGAAAGTTAGTGAACCCTTTAGAATTTTCTATATTTATGCATAAATATGACCTAAAACATCATCAGATTTTCACATGTCCTAAAAGTAGATAAAGAGAACCCAGTTAAACAAATGAGAGAAAAATATTATACTTGGTCATTAATTTATCAAGAAAATTGTCCAGTATTACATATTAATGAGTGGCAAAAGTTTCACAGATGGGATAAGGTTCTTATGCTGGAATTCAGTGTTTTCCTTTATCCAAACATAACACTTTTCATTTAAACCAAAAAGTTCTATTTTGGTCTCATCCGTCCACAAAACATTCTTCCAATAGCCTTCTGACTTGTCCACGTGATCTTTAGCAAACTGCAGACAAGCAGCAATGTTCTTTTTGGAGAGCAGTGGCTTTGTCCTTGCAGCCCTGCCATGCACACCATTGTTGTTCAGTGTTCTTCTGATGGTGGACTCATGAACATTAACAGTAGCCAATGTGAGAGAGGCCTTCAGTTGCTTAGAAGTTACCCTGGTGTCTTTTGTGACCACACCAACTCTTACACGACCTGCTCTCGGAGTGACCTTTGTTAGTCGACCACTCCTAGGGAGGGTAACAATGGTCTTGAATTTATTCCATTTGTACACAATCTGTCTGTACAAATGTCCAAACTCTTTGTAACATTTTCCAACCTGATGAGCTTCAGCAACTTTTTTGCTCATGTCATGATACACTTCCACAAATGTGTTGTGAAGAGCAGACTTTGATAGATCCCTGTTCTTTAAATAAAACAGGGTTTCCACTCACACCTGATTGTCATCCCATTGATTGGAAACACCTGACTTTAATTTCACCTTCAAATTAAGTGCTAATCCTAGAGGTTCCCATACTTTTGCCACTCACTAATATGTAATATTGGATCAATTTCCTCAATACATAAATCACCAAGTATAATATTTTTGTCTCATTTGTTTAACTGGGTTCTTTTTATCTACTTTTAGAACTTGTGTGACAATCTGATGATGTTTTTGTTATGTGGTGGTCCAGGGAAGAGCAGACGATATGCAAGTTCCAAACACAAATGGTTTATTAAATACTGAAGAGTCCACAGAAGGCAAACAAGCCGAGATAATAATAACCAATAATGATCATATCAATCATCAACCCAAGAATCAATAATGAAGTAAGGATAGTGACAATAATGATAACACTGATACTAATAACAACAACAACAATAATAAGGATGATAATAGAACACAACCGAGGAGAGAGACAGCGAACCCAAACACGAAGGGGACGAGGGAAAATCTAACGTCGGTCGCGAGGGAACGGGAATCGCAGGCAGTGCGAAGGAAGCACGACTAGCAGTAGCAACTGAATGAAGATGGGGCGCTAATGTAGCTAGCAGTAGCAACCGAATAAAAGTGGAGCGCTAACATAGCTAGCAGAAGCAACTGAATGAAGATGGAGCGCTAACGC
>JAJAGP010005498.1:0-32670 GCA_025084515.1 Ancistrus triradiatus
CCAGTAGGTTGTCCTGTTGGTGCTCCAAATCCAGGTCCAGTGGGTTGCCCTGGTGGTGTTCCAAATCCAGGTCCAGTGGGTTGCCCTGATGGTGCTCCAAATCCAGGTCCAGTGGGTTGCCCTGATGGTGCTCCAAATCCAGGTCCGGTGGGTTGTCCTGGTGGAGTTCCAAATCCAGGTACAGTGGGACGTCCTGGTGGTGTTTCAAAACCAGGTCTAGTAGGTTGCCCTGGTGGTGCTCCAAATCCAGGTCCAGTGGGTTGACTTGTTGGTGCTCCAAATCCAGGTCCAGTGGGTTGCCCTGGTGGTGCTCCAAATCCAGGTCCTGTGTTTTGTCCTGGTGGTGCTCCAAATCTAGGTCCAGTGGGTTGTCCTGAAGGTGCTCCAAAACCAGGTCGACTGGGACATCCTGATGGTGTTCCAATTCCAGGTCTTGTGGGTTTTCCTGGTGGTGCTCCAAATTCAGGTCCATTTGGCATTCCAGGCAGTGATCCAGTTGGTGATCCAACTCCATGGAATGGGGGTGTGTTTCCAGTCGGTGGTACTCGATTAAGCCATGGTTCAAAAGTAAATAAAGGGTTTTTAATAGTAAATTGTTCACTTTGCTGAACTGTTCTTAATTCAGCACCTCCTGTACCTGCAGCTGTGGGCTTTGATACTTCGAAATCATCAGGACAGTTCCTTTGTGCTCTCAGCCTTGGAGATGGCCTGTATGATTCTGCCACGAGGCTGTTGAGACCTGACAGTTGCCCAGATGCCGATTTCTGTTTTACAGCAGATTTGGCACAGAAGACTTTTACCACTCGGGCTTCCCCTTTAGCATCCACGTACTCGAGCACAAGGATGCTGTCACCCTGTAGACATCAAAATATGGATCTTAGTCAACAAGAGCAGATCTTTGTGTTTTTTTGGTTCTTAATAAGTAACATCGCAGTGTGAAATAAAGATATGCCTTTACCACTGTCTTGATGCGCTTCACTCTGATGACGTGCTCGTTTTCATTCTTCATTGTTGTTAAACCCTTTCCTTCGTACACAATCTCTTCTTGCATGGATGATACATCTGTGATGAATAAAACAACTTTAAGTTCATATTCACACATGTAAAATCGTAATTTAATAAGTAATTTAAGTTACTTTAAAAGTATTTCAGAAACTGCTGAACTGCTGGGATTTTCACACACAGTGCCATCTCTAGGGTTTAATACAGAATGGACCGAAAAAGAGAAACTACCCAGTAAGGGCAGTTCTGTGAGTGAAAATGCCTTGCTGATGGAGAATGGCCAGACTGGATTGAACTGATAGAAAGTCAACCAAAAAATCCCACATAAAGTTCCTTCTTACCAACAAATTTTGCAACCTTCAACTCTAGAGCGATAAGATGAATGACAATGTCCTCCTCTTCACACTTAAACTCCGGAAGCTCTAGATATGACCCCGATATGACTGACGGACAGGTTTCATTTATCACAACCGTCCTGTTCGAGTCGATCAGTTTCACTGAGTAACCCTTCTTAAAGAGGACCTGAAGTGAAAAGGAGTCACCATTAACCACCTTCAGTTTTAGTTTCACTAAAAAGTCTTGTTAAGTAAAATTAACCTTATAACTTTGCTTTGTGCAGTGTTCTAACATAGTGCAACCACAAGGAGGCATGGTGACCTGATATGCTTTTTTATTTCCTTGTCTATTCCTAAAAGAAACCCCTCATCAGTACTACATATTTTGTACTGAGTCTCACCGAGTCAAACACGGAACATCCGTTAAAGAAAATCCTGATAAAAGGCTCCCACTCGATGTGACTGCACTCCTTCAGCAGCTCTTCCACAGATCTCCCCTGGTTGTTATCTGAGAGCAGAAAAACAGGAACATCAGATTTAGCAGAGTGCATTTTAACCCCTATTATTCTGCTCAGGGGACCCATCTCTGGAATTCACAAGTGAAGGGCTGAGTAAGGGTCACTGTGGCAGCATCTGGACTCCACTCCCTCAGACATAGCTGGAAGTTGAATCCATCTGTTGTTATTGTTATTATTATTATTATTATTATTATTATTATTATTATTATTATTATTATTATTACTATTATTATTAATATTATTTGTAGTAGTAGTTGTGTTATTATATTATTAGACTTACCATTACTTTTGTTGTTGTTGTTGCTGTTGTTGTTGTTGTTGTTGTTGTTGTTATTATTATTATTATTAATGAATTATTTGAAGAGGTTTTACAATTATTACACCATGTAACAATTTTCAAAAAAATGTTTTGTTCCCAGTTGTTAAGTGTGTTTTCCTGATTGTTTGTACCCTAAATGAATAGAAAAAGTTATTATTCCCTGTAAACTTTGCTTTTGTGGTCAGCACAATGATATTTTGAAATTGATCTATTTTTAAGGATATTCTCCATATTTCAAGATACTTAAGAAGCTTCTGGAATTGTGAGAACTATCAAGAAGTTTCTAGAACTGTCCAGAATGATCTAGAACTTTCTGGGACTGTACAGAATTGTAGGTAGCTGTATAACTACAGTTCTATAGGGCCACTATAGCCCTTCCTGAGAGCGGAGAGACATGATCTAATTGATTGGGATTGCATAGTAAGTGGGCAACAGCCATCACAGACAAAGGGGAACTGACCTAGACAGACGGGTGTGAATTCATTCTCTATTCAGATTCTGATAACGACAGTGTTCACACTTCACCCCACACCCATTACAGGAGGAGCTTAGGAAGGACCACTACTTTCAAATGTATATATTGTGTGTTACTCTGCTACCGGGTGATCAGTCTTGCTCTGCTGAATCCTCAGTACACTCTTGTACTTTGATACTGCATGGAATAAAGATTGACCATTTTCATCGAGTTTGGAGAGACATCCTTTTTCCTTACAGTACACAGCAACTTGGTCAATTTAGATGGCATCAAGAGGTTGCATAAAAAATTCAAATTCAAAATTCATAATTTTCGTTGCCGTGGTCACAAAGTTTCTGATGAATGTAAGCAATTTTTAATTTGTTTTAGACATAAGCAATTGGAATATAACATTAAAAAGCTGGGAACAAAACTTGTGTTACATAGTGTTATTATTTGTAGTAGTAGTGGTGTTGTTGTTGTTGTTGTTATTATTCTTATTCTTATTATTTATATAATAATAATATATTTGTGATAGTATATTAGTGTTACTATTACTTTTGTTATTATTCTTATTATTCTTATTCTTATTCTTATTATTATTATTATTGTTAATCCATTACTTTTAGTAAATCATAATAAATTTAAATGCTTTATTAAAGAATAATTAGTGATTTAAAAACCTGTTAAATATGTTGCACATTCAGATGAATTCTTCTTTTTATTCTTCTTCTTTTTCTTTGTATTAATAGTAGTGCTGTTGTTGTTATTATTAGTGGTAATAGTGTTGTTATTATTATTAGCATTATTATTACCTTTATCATTATTCATGTATTAGTATTACTATTATTATTAGTAGAAGTAGTATTGTTACATGTGAACTATTAGTTAAAAATATACTATAAGCAAATAATTAAACTATAGGTCAAACTAATACATATTTTTCACAAAGAAAAAAATGTTATTTTTGGTATGCTAAACTTTTAATCATTTAAGCAAAACCGTTTAATCTTTATACTTTTGTTGTTATATTTCTGAAATAGTATGCATTGTATTCCTGTTCTTTTAGCAATTTTGTATTATGTTTTTGATATATTAAATCAAAATGTTTTATTAAAGAATAACAAAAATCTGATAAATATGTCGTATATATGGTACATTCACATGAGCTCATCATAAATAAAATACATCCATTAGTAACAAACAGTGTATTTACCCCAAATATTTGTATAAAATTAAAAATGCTTAACTGAGAGATATATAATATATCAGTACTAACAGAAAAAGTTTATAAGATTTTATAAATTGTTTTGTTCCTTAGAAATCAGAACTAAAATAAAAGAATTTGTCTAACATGAATATGTCATATATATATATATATATATATATATATATATATATATATATAATATATAATAATAATAATATAATAATTATAATTATATTATTATATATATATATATATATATATATTATATATATATATATATATATATATATATATATATCCCCCATTATTAATCTTAGAAACTAAATGTAACTGAAGCGTTTCTATTTATATTTAAAGTTTTTAAAGGGCTTTCATGGAACAGACAGGCATTATATCCTGCAATAGGACTGACACATACATACATACATACATATATATATATACATATATACATATATATATATATATATATACATATATATATACATACATACATACACACAGTGGTTAGACAATGAAACTGAAACACCTGTCATTTTAGACCACAATAATTTATCAGTATGGTGTAGGGCCTCCTTTTGCGGCCAATACAGCGTCAATTCATCTTGGAAATGACAGATACAAGTCCTGCTCAGTGGTCAGAGGGATTTTAAGCCATTCCTCTTGCAGGATAGTGGCCAGGTCACTACGTGATGCTGGTGGAGGAAACCGTTTCCTGACTCTCTTCTCCAAAACACCCCAAAGTGGCTCAATAATATTTACTATTTACTAATAAACTGGTGACTGTGCAGGCCATGGGAGATGTTCAACTTCACTTTCATGTTCATCAAACCATCTGAACTCTGGTATGTCACCCATAATGTTGTGTGCATTGCAATATTTTGAGCAAAACTGTGCTCTTACCTGCTAATTGTACCTTCACACTCTGCTCTTACTGGTGCAATGTGCAATTAATGAAGATTGGCCACCAGACTGGTCCAATTTAGCCATGAAACCTCCCACACTAAAATGACAGGTGTTTCAGTTTCATTGTCTAGCCCCTGTGTATATACACAGTTCAATATATTTGAACTTCTGTTATCACCTAAATATGAGCTTCGTTAAAAGCAGAATTGGCTTTATATTGGCTTTTTTAAGCATTAGATCAGAAGAGAAGAGGATGTAGACAGGTAAAAGTTACCTATGACCAGGCTGAGATCAGAACGCAGAGCCGGCGCAAGATCCAAAATCAGACTGTCAGAGTTGCAGTACAGCATTACCTCAGAGAAGGCGGACTCTTCATCATCTTGCTCGTACTCATCTATACACCAACAACAATTAACATTATTATCATCATATTCTAATAACGGAGAGCAGGAATGAAGTCTCGAGTTTAAACCTGTAATATAGGTATAATGTTTCATTAGAGGTTGAAGTTACGAGTTTAAATGTGTAATATAGGTCTAATCTTTATGTAGAAGTTAAAGGTACGAGTTTAAACCTGTAACATAGGAGTAATGTTTATTTACAGGTTAAATGTTTAAATGGAGGTTGAAGTTGTGAGATAATACCTGTAATTTAGGAGTCATTTTTGTCTAGAAGTTAAAGTTAATAAACAGTTAATATAGGAAGAATGTTTAATTAGTGGTTGAAGTTACTACTTTAAACCTGTAATACACGTCTTATCTTTATCTAGAAGTTACTTGTGAGATTAATCCTGTAACATAGGAGTAATATTTAACGAGAGGTTAAGTTTATGAGTTTAAACCTGTAATATAGGAGTACTGTTTAAGTAGAGAGTAAAGTTATGAGATTAAACCTGTGACATAGGAGAAATGTTTAATAAGAGGATAAAGCTACCAGATTAAACCTGTAATATAGGAGTAATGTTTAATTAGAGTTTGAAGATACTAGTTTAAACCTGTAATATAGGTTTAATCTATATCTAGAAGTTAGTTATGAATTTAAACATAGAATATAGGAGTAATGTTTAATAAGAGGATAAAGTTATGATTTTAAACCTGTAATATAGGAGTAATGTTTAATTGGAGGTTGATGTTACGAGTTTAATCGACTAATATAGTCTAACCTTTATCTAGAAGTTAAAGTAATGTGTTTCGTAATATAGGAGTAATGTTTAATTAGAGGATGAAGTTACTAGGTTAAACCTGTAATGTAGGAGTAATGCTTAATTAGAGGATACAGTTATAAGTTTAAACCTGTCATCTAGGAGTAATGTTTAGCTCAAGGGTAAAGTTATGAGTTTAAACCTGTAATATAGGAGTATATTAAGGAGTTAATTAGAGGATCACATTATGAGTACAAAGCTAAGGAGTAGTGTTTAATCAGGGGTTAAAGTTACGAGTTTAAATTTGTAATATAGAAGTAATGTTTAATAAGAGGTTAAATTTATGAGTTTAAACCCATAGTATAAGTGTAATGTTTCATTGGAGGTTGAAGTTTGTAGTTTAAACTTGTAATGTAGGTCTCTACTCTTTATCTAGAAGTTAATTTTGAGTTTAAACCGGTAATATAGGAATAATGTTTAAGCAGATGTCACAGTCACGATTTTAAACCTCTAATGTAGGAGTGATGTTTAATTAGGGGATAATGTCATGAGTTAAAACCTGTAATATAAGAGTAATGTTTAACTAGACGATAATGTTACATGTTTTAATTTGTGAATGTAGGAGTTATGCTTAACTAGAGAATAAATTCCATACATGGCCCCCCAACTATGGAATAAACTTCCCACTTTCGTTCGAGATTCAGACACCCTCCAAAGTTTTAAGTCTAGGCTAAAGACATACTTATTTACGCAGGCTTTTGACTAGATTTAGACCAGGTTGCATGGCTTGGGTTGCTGGGGCCGGAGTCTGGAGTCATGTCTGGCCTGCCTGCCTTGTCCGCTAGCCGGGAGTGTCGGGTGGGCGGTCTGGCTGAACTGGGCTTTGGTCCTCGTGATCTTGACTCGTGCATCCTTGCCTTAGACTAAGGGCAGAGCTGGAGGTTCATAGTCAAAGAGTCTTATGGTGAGTCTTATAGTCTCATGCTACACATGGCATAAGTGATTGTTAATAGACACTGTCCTCTTAATCAATAACTAATTACATTTTCTGTTTTCTCTCCAAGCTGTGTTCTGGCACCAGTTCCAGCCCCACACATGATGTTCATCCGCTGCAGCTCCAGCCCCACCATACCCGGGCCACACCAGAGGGCAGTAACTCTCTTCCTCCTCCAGTTGGCCGGGGTCGAAGTTCTTCCAATGACTTTCTTGCTTAGACTCAGGATCCTGGAGTGACTTTGTGTATCGGACTACTTAATACCGATGTGCATACTTTACATTTTATTTGAACTATCACTATAAGACTTATTAGTTTAGATAAATTAGCTTCATTCTTAGTTTTATCATCTACACCACCTAAGGAGGATGTGTACCAGATGGGTACCTTTTCAAGTCTTGGTCCTCCCAAGGTTTCTTCCTCATAACGCTTAGGGAGTTTTTCCTTGCCACTGTCGCCCTAGGCTTGCTCAATTTGGATTGGCTGTAAATATTAGAAGATAATCTAAAGTTGTACATTTGCTTTGAGACAATACTCCATTGTAAAAAGCACTATATAAATATATCTGACTTGACTTAAAGATACAAGTATAAACCTGTAATTTAGGAGTAATGTTTAATAACTCATATATTTAAGGTTAAATTTATGAGTTTAAACCTGTAGTATAGGTGTAACATTTAATTGGAGTTTGAAGCTTCTTGTTTAAACCTATAATATAGGCCTAGAATTAGTTATGAGTTTAAACATGTAATATAGGAGTAATGTTTAATAAGAGGATAATATTATGAGTTTAAACCTGTAATGTAGGTGTAGTCTTTAAATAGAGGTTAAAGTTACAAGTTCACACCTGTAATGTAGGTGTAGTGTTTAATTAGAGGATAACGTTACGAGTTGAAACCTGTAATATAGATTTAATGCTTAATTATAGGATAAAGTTATGAGTTTAAACATGTAATATAGGAGTCATGGTTAAGTATACATTAAAGTTATGAGCCGAAACCTGTAATATAGGAGTATTGTTTAATTAAAGGTTAAAGTGACGAGTTTAAACCTGTCTTATAGGAGTAATGTTTAATAAGAGGACACAGTTACAAGTTTCAACCTGTAACATAGGAGTCATGTTTAATTAGAGGTTAGATTTACAAGTTTAAACCTGTGGTATAGGGGTAATGTTTAATTAGAGGTTGAAGTTTGTAGTTTAAACCTGTAATATAGCCTAAATCTTCATCTAGAATTGGGTTAAGAGTTTTAACCTGTAATATATGAAAAATGTTCAAGTGGAGGATAAAGTTACGAGTTTAAATCTGCAATATAGGAGTCATGTTTAATTAGACGTTAAAGTTACAAGTTTAAATTTATAATGGCCTATAGAATACAGAAATGTATAATATAGGAGTAATGTTTCATGAGAGGATGAAGTTATGAGTTTAAACTGGTAATATACGAGTAATGGTTAATACGAGGATATAGTTATCTATTCTTTCTGTTCTATTCTATTATGAGATTCCACCTGTACTATAGGAGAAATGTTTAAAGAGAGGTTAAATTTACAAGTTTAAAGATGTTATATATGAGTAATGTTTAATTGTAGGTTGAAGGTTACAAGCTTAATTGCATAAAATAGGTCTTTAACATTACTCTTCTATTACAGGTTAACCTACTTCTAGTCGAAGATTTAAACTATATTACAGGTTTAAACTAGAAACTTCAACTTCTAATTAAACATTACCCCTATGCTACAGGTTTAAACTTGTAAATCTAACCTCTAATTAAACATGACTCCTATGTTACAGGTTGAAACTTGTAACTGTGTCCTCTTATTAAACATTACTCCTATAAGACAGGTTTAAACTCGTCACTTTAACCTTTAATTAAACACTTCTCCTGTATTACAGGGTTAAACAAGTAATATATATCCTGTAATAATCCCAGAAGTTGAATCTGTTCATCTGGACATAGATTTTGTTGGAGAAACGTTTCATCACTCATCTAAGTGACTTCTTCAGTCTCAGAAGTTGGAAAACTTCCCCAATCTTATATACAGCACGTTGCATAACGACTGGTACCAGTACCATTGCATAACAATGGGACCGGTGATCAGTTTAATATGCAGACTGACATAGCCATTAACGACAATGGCCACGTGTGCCATTCACACAGGATTGGGGAAGGGCTGCGATGGCCACATCAACTCAGTGGACAAACACATTAAGTTCACCAGGGAGGATGTGAAGAACGGCAGGTTAGCCTTCTTGGATTATGAGGTTGTGATTGGAGATGGGGGACGATTGAAAGTCGATGTTTACCGTAAGCCAACACATACGGATCAGTACTTAAGGTTTGACTCTCATCATCCACTGGAGCACAAACTAGGAGTCATCAGGACACTGTACCACCGAGCAGACAGCGTCCCCACTGACACAGCGGCCAAGGATGGAGAGAAATCTCACATCAAAGCAAGCCCTGGACAAAATGTGGTTATCCGAACTGGGCCTTTGTCAAAGCCGGTAAGACGCCCAAACAGTGCTCCAGCAGATCGACGAGAGGAGAACAACCGCAGTCTAAGCGTAAACCAGTTGTGATTCCATATGTGGCAGGAACATCGGAACAATTGAGACGCATCTTTGCCAAACACCACTTTCAAACCTCTAAACACGCTACGCCAGAAACTGGTCCACCCCAAGGATCGGGTCCCCCAGCACAAACAGAGTAATGTAGTGTACGCTTTTAAAGTGCCAGGAGGATTGCCAGGAATTGTACATCGGGGAAACCAAACAGCCACTGGCGAAACGGATGTCACAACATAGAAGAGCTACCTCATCAGGTCAGGACTCTGTGGTTACACCCACCTACAAGCCAGTGGACACTCTTTCAAGGATGAAGACGTGCAGATCCTTGATAGGGAGGAACGATGGTTTGAACGCGGAGTAAAAGAAGCCATTTTTGTAAAAAGGGAACGTCCATCCCTGAAACGAGGAGGGGGCCTCAGAGTACACCTCTCACCATCTTACAACGGAGCCATCGCAGCCCCTTCACCAATCCTGTGTGAATGGCACACGTGGCCATTGTCGTTAATGGCTATGTCAATCTGCATATTAAACTGATCACCGGTCCCATTGTTATGCAATGGTGCTGGTACCAGTCGTTATGCAACGTGCTGTATATAAGATTGGGGAAGTTTTCCAACTGCTGAGACTGAAGAAGTCACTTAGATGAGTGACGAAACGTTTCTCCAAAAAAAATCTCCAAAAAAATCTATGTCCAGATGAACAGATTCAACTTCTGGGATTTTCTTACCTGGATCATTGAGCATGCATCAAGACATTCTATAATAATATCCTATCCTATATTGAGTCCTATAGTACAGGAGGAATCGCCATAAGGATAGGGCGATTCTTTTTGTTCTTTTGTTGGCGCCACCCCTAGTAAGTGGCAACCTGTTGTAGCAGCTCCTGCTTGTTTGGTCGTTTTTTTGAATTTATTTTGTATTTATATAGTGTATTTTCTGTCACAATACGTTACATTTAGTTCTTAATTACGCCACTATGGATATCCTGCGGATTAACGTTTTTTTGCTGTTAATTCTGGTATTTTTAACTCTTGTTTCACCGGTTTGCTCTGCAAACAGAGGGGAGAGCATTGTCTATCTACACTATACACGGGACCAGCTGATAGCGCTCTCCAAGCCTCCGCTACTGCTCGGAGAGAGACCTCTAATCCCCGGTGAATTGAAGAGGAGACGTCGGGGATGCAGAGCCGGAGTGAAGCGGAAAACAAGAAAAAGAAATTATAAACCATATCTTCCTTCGGTTGTGATGGGGAATGTGAGGTGATTAAGGTGGACGAGCTTGTAGCGCTTAGGAGAACACAACGGGAATACCAGGAATGCAGTATTATGTGCTTCACCGAGACATGGCTGCAGGAACTCATTCCGGATACTAACGCTACTTTGCCTTGTTTTCAGACAGTGCGGGCTGAAAGAGATCGCGGACAGAGCGGTAAGAAGAGAGGAGGGGGGATTGCAATGTTTGTGAATAACAGATGGTGTAATCCCGGACATGTCACAGTAAAGGAGCGTATCTGTAGCCCAGACATTGAACTGTTAGCAGTGAGTTTCCGTCCATATTATCTGTCGCGAGAGTTCACTTCTGCCATCTTGTTGCTGTTTACATTCCGCCATCAGCTGCTTCTGACGTGCCATGTGAGGTCATCAGTTCCGTCACCGCCAGACTACAAACAAAGCACCCAAATGTATTCATTGCGATTTCTGGTGATTTGAACCATGTTTCACTGTCTGCCACTCTCCCAACTTTTCAACAGTTTGTTAACTGCCCCACCAGGGACAATAAAACGCTGGATTTACTGTATGCTAATGTAAAGGGTGCATACACCTCCACTGCCCTTCCACCACTAGGAAGATCAGATCACAATCTGGCACTTCTCACACCTACTTACACACCTATTGTTCAGCAGCAACCTGCGACAACAAGAACCATCAGGAGGTGGTCACAGGAAGCTAATGAGACACTTCAGGGGTGTTTTGAGGCAACAGATTGGGATGTACTCTGTGAACCACATGGAGATGACATCAACTCCATGACAGAATGTGTAACAGAGTACATAAACTTTTGTGTGGATAGCATTGTCCCCACCAAGACAGTGCAATGCTTCCCCAACAACAAACCGTGGATCAAGAGTGACCTGAAGGAACTGCTGAATAAGAAGAAAAGAGCCTTCAGAGAAGGGCACAGGGACGTGTTGTAGAGAGTGCAGAAGGAGCTGAAAGTGAAGCTAAAGGAGAGTAAGGAGGAATACCGGAAGAAGCTGGAGAATAAGCTTCAGGAGAACAACGTGCGGGATGTGTGGGCAGCCATGAAGACAATCACTGGCTTCAAGGTAAAAGGGGATCAGGCTGAGGGAAGCCTGGACAGAGTCAACGAGCTGAATCATTTTTTCAACAGGTTCAGCACAGGACCCTCAGCTATGTCCTCCCCTGCACACACCCACACAGATCATACACCCTGCAAGCCTCCACAGCTATTTCCCCCAAACACCTCCCAGGTGATAACGATCACAGATCCTGGATTCTCTCAGCCCCCCATTTCCACCATGGATCCGCACACACCACAATCAACATCCACCAGACTTCCAAACAGGCCAGACACAATTTACTTCACAGCCTCATCAAGACCTTTCACACGTATCTGCACTCCTAGTGAACATGTGCTGTCCTCTTCCTCCACCACACACCTGTTTGTTTCCAGCAGTCAGGTGAAAAACCAGCTCAAGAGACTACACCAGAACAAGGCTGCAGGTCCAGATGGAATCCGCCCCAATTTCCTGAAAACCTGTGCTGACCAGCTCTGTGGGGTTCTACAGCACCTCTTTAACTGTAGCCTAAGCCAGAAGAGGGTTCCAGAGCTTTGGAAGACATCTTGCCTTGTTCCGGTACCTAAGACGTCATCTTCATCTGCCCTGGAGGATTACAGACCAGTCGCCCTAACCTCACGCATCATGAAGGTTTTGGAGAGACTGATCTTAGCTCACCTCTTGTAAGCTCCTCTCTGGATCCACTGCAGTTTGCCTACCGCCCTGAGGTTGGAGTTGATGATGTAATCGTCTACCTGCTACAGCGAGCTTTTGCACACTTGGACAAATCAGGAAACATCGTATGGATCATGTTTTTTGATTTTTCGAGTGCCTTTAACACCATTCAGCCCTATCTGCTGAGGGAGAAGCTCAATGAAATGCAGGTGGATGCCTCCATAACCTCCTGGATTATTGATTACCTGACAGACAGACCACAGGTTGTGCGGCTGAGGGGATGTGAGTCTGAGCGGGTGGTCAGCAGTACAGGAGCACCACAGGGGTCAAGTCAAGTCAGATTTATTTATATAGCGCTTTTTACAATGGAGCATTGTCTCAAAGCAAGTTAACAAGTTTAGATTATCTCCTAATAACTACGTCCATTCCCAAATTGAGCAAGCCTAGGGCGATAGTGGCAAGGAAAAACTCCCTAGTTCTAGGAAGAAACCTTGGGAGGACCAAGACTCAAAAAGGGACCCAACCTCCTTGGGCGGCATAGATGATAAATCTAAGAGCGAAACTAAAGTCATGGAGTCAAAGTTCGAATAAAATGTGAAGTATGCACATCGGCATTAAGTGGCCTGGGTATGATGGGGCTGGAGCTGATGACGGA
Organism: Ancistrus triradiatus; assembly: GCA_025084515.1. Classification (NCBI taxonomy): domain Eukaryota; kingdom Metazoa; phylum Chordata; class Actinopteri; order Siluriformes; family Loricariidae; genus Ancistrus; species Ancistrus triradiatus. The sequence goes on from JAJAGP010005498.1 coordinate 13,079, forward strand.
AGCAGCTTGAGTGGAGCTACAGCAGATGAACATCATGTGTGGGGCTGGAACTGCCGGAACACAGCTCGGAGAGAAAACAGAAAATTTAATTAATTATTGATTAAGAGCACAGTGTCTATTAACAATCACTGATGCCATGTCAATCACTGATGCCAAGTGTAGCATGAGACCCCGGCAGCATTAGCTATAGCAGCATAGCTAGAAAGAGGAGAACTGGTAGGAAAACACAGCCAAGAGGGATCACATGAGCCATTGGCAACCCCACGGGAGGCAGAAGACAGCAACCCAATGTCTCTGATCACCATAAGACTCTTTGACTATGAACCCTATGAACCCCCAAGGCAAGGATGCATGAGTCAAGATCACGAGGACCGAAGCCCAGTTCAGCCAGACCGCCCACTCGACACTCCCGGCTAGTGGACAAGGCAGGCAGGCCAGACATGACTCCAGACTCCGGCCCCAGTGACCCAAGCCATGCATCCTGTACTCTCACCTTTCCTCTTCACTTTGTACACCTCGGATTTCCAGTACAACTCTGAGTTCTGTCATCTACAGAAATTTTCAGATGACTCTGCGATCGTGGGGTGTGTTGGTGGTGGACAGGAGAATGAATACAGGGAACTGGTAGACCGCTTTGTGGAATGGTGTGAAAACAATCATCTCCTTTTGAATGTGACCAAGACAAAGGAGATGGTTGTGGATTTTAGGAGGACCAGCACTGCACCAGACTCTGTATCCATACAGGGATAAGAAGTGGAGGTGGTGGAGAACTACAAATACTTGGGTGTTGACCTTGACAGCAGACTGTAATGGAGATGTCACACCGAAGCTGTCTACAGAAAGGGACAGAGCAGACTCTACTTCTTGAGGAAGCTTAGGTCCTTCAATGTATGCAATAAGATGTTACATATCTTTTACAAGTCTGTTGTGGAAAGTGCAGTTGTCTTCGCAGCCATCTGCTGGGGAAGCGGAACCAGAGCTAACGACTTAAAGAGGCTGAACAAACTCTTAAAGAAAGCTGGATCTGTGCTTGGAACTACTCTAGAGCCCCTAGAACTGATTGTAGATAGTAGGATGCTACACAAACTGATCAGAATAATGGACAACACAACACACCCTTTACACAATCTACTGGACAGACAGAGTTACTGCAGCTCTGCTGTAATAAGGACACATACAGGAATCATTCCTGCCCACTGCAATAACACTATACAATAACTCACTCCTGTCCCGATAGATGAGTTACTCATTTGTACCATTATCAGTTTTTGTAAATTTGTAATTCTCTGTTTTTTTTGTATCTATATTTGTGTCTTGTTATGTGTTAATGCTGCTACAACAAAGAAATTTCCCTTTGGGGATAAATAAAGTACTCTATCTATCTATCTATCTATCTGTCTATAAAAGATCGACAACGAGCTGTGAAAAACGGGGGGTTTTAGGACCCAAAGTGCAGTTAGCTCCAGATGGAAAGGATGAACCAAAAGGGGAAAAGGGAAAATGAGGGAAGTGGTGGTGTGTGAGTGGAGCTATAAATAAGCTCACACACACTCAGCACAATGGCACCACCCTGTGGCAGACGATGGCACCACAACAAGGAGTTTAAAGAGCTCCTGTGGGCATCGCCTTGAAGAGACCGTAAGCAGCGCTAAGCACTGCAGCAGAGGGAGCGAAACTATGAACGTGACAAGCCGCGAAAGTGAACCACGTGAGCTCCCAATGCTTACAGGAGCGTGGTACAGTCACGAACTGGGATCCGCGAAGACGATTCACGGTTCTCCCAGGAATTCCGGGAGCAAGGGGCCGAGAGGAACGTCCACGAAACCATCTCACGGTACTCCCGAGAACTCGGGGAGCATAAGGCTGACGCGGGAATGAAAAGGGAGAGACCATTATTTAGCTCAGCGTCCTTTTCTACGCTTGATCGCGAGAGGAACTTTATATCCCTGTGATCGCGAAAGAGGAAGGGGAACCGCGCGAGAGGAAGGAGCTAACGAGCCTAAAAAAAGAGTCGTGGGAGACCGGCGTTATTAAGCGCAAAGCAGGCTTTCCCTACACTATAGCTACGCCCTAACTTACCAGAACAGCCTCCCGACTGTACATTACTGACGATCTTCCAATTGCCAGCTACCTTCTCTCCCTAACAATCAAATGAGCTCGGTCACGAAAATACCACCTAATCGAACGCCAGCGCGGAAAGGCAGCACGCAGAGTTCAATGGTGCCAAGCCCAAACAAGGTCTTAAATACCTAACCTGGCAGGTGTTGCACATTTGTGATCACGTCTGATTAAACAGGTGCATGCGCAATCGCATTAACCCTAAAAACTAAAAAACCGAAAACTAAGTCAATGCTGACCTCTAGTGTCCAAAAGACAGACGTCTTAAACCTGTTTTATAGGAGTAATGTTTAGTAAGAAAATATAGTTACAAGTTTTAAGCTGTAACATAGGAGTAATGCTTAATTAGAGATTAGATACTACAAGTTTAAACTTGTAGTATAGGTGTAATATATAATTAGAGGTTGAAGTTTGTAGTTTAAACCTGAAATCTTCATCTTGAAGTTGAGAGTTTAATTAAAGAGTTTAATCCTGTAATATAAGAGTAATGTTTAAGTGGAGGATAAAGTTACGAGTTTAAATCTACAATATAGGAGTCATGTTTAATTAGAGGTAAAAGTTATGAGTTTAAATTTATAATATAGGTGTAATGTTTAAAGAGAGGTTACATTTCAGAGTTTAAACCTGCAGTATAGGTGTAATGTTTAACTGGAGGTTGAAGGTTCTAGTTTAAACCTGTAATATAGGTCTACTCTTTAGCTAGAAGTTAGTTATGAGTTTAAGCCTGTAATATAGAAGTAATGTTTAATTAGGGGATAAAGTTATAAGTTTAAGCCTGTAATATAGAAGTAATGTTTAATTAGAGGATGAAGTTTAAGCCTGTAATATACAAACCGGATTCCAAAACAGTTGGGACACTAAACAAATTGTGAATAAAAACTGAATGCAATGATGTGGAGGTTCCAACGTCTAATATTTTATTCAGAATAGAACACAAATCACAGATCAAAAGTTTAAACTGAGAGAATGTATCATTTTAATGGAAAAATATGTTGTTTCAAAATTTCATGGCATCAACAAATCCCCCAAAAAATGGGACAAGGCCATTTTTACCACTGTGTGGCATCCCCCCTTCTTCTTACAACACTCAACAGATGTCTGGGGACAGAGGAGACCAGTTTCTCAAGTTTAGGAATAGGAATGCTCTCCCATTCATGTCTTGGGCCTTCTTTGTCGCACCTTCCTCTTTATGATGCGCCAAATGTTCTCTGTAGGTGAAAGATCTGGACTGCAGGCTGGCCATTTCAGTACTCGGATCCTTCTCCTACGTAGCCATGATGTTGTGATTGCTGCAGAATGTGGTCTGGCATTATCTTGTTGAAAAATGCAGGGTCTTCCCTGAAAGAGATGACGTCTAGATGGGAGAATATGTTGTTCTAGAACCTGAACATAGTTCTCTGCATTAATGGTGCCTTTCCAGACATGCAAGCTGCCCATGCCACAAGCCTCATGCAACCCCATACCATCAGTGATGCAGGCTTCTGAACGGAGCATTGATAACAACTTGCGTTGTCCTTGTCCTCTCTGGTCCGGATGACATGGCGTCCCAGTGTTCCATAAAGAACTTCAAATCGTGACTCATCTGACCACAGAACAGTCTTCCATTTTGCCACACTCCATTTTAAATGACCCCTGGCCCAGTGCAAACGTCTGAGCTTGTGGAGCTTGCTTAGGAATGGCTTCCTCTTTGCACTGTAGAGTTCCAGCTGGCAACGGCGGATGGCACGGTGGATTGTGTTCACTGACAATGCTTTCTGGAAGTATTCCTGAGCCCATTCTGTTATTTCCTTGACAGAGGCATTCCTGTTTGAGGTGCAGTGACGTTTAAGGGCCCGGAGATCACGAGCATGCAGTAGAGTTTTACGGCCTTGACCCTTACGCACAGCGATTGTTCCAGATTCTCTGATTCTTTTGATGATGTTATGATGATAACTTAAAAGCCTTTGCTATTTCATGCTGGGTAACACCATTCTGGTATTGCTGCACTATCTTTTTGCGCAACAATGGTGGAATTGGTGATCCTCTACCATCTTGGCTTCTGAGAGACACTGACACTCTGAGAAGCTCTTTTTATACCCAATCATGTTGTCAATTGACCTGATTAGTGTTAATTGGTCTTCCAGCTGTTCGTTATATGCTCATTTTCCTTTTTCCAGCCACTTATTGCTACTTGTCCCAACTTTTTGGGGATTTGTTGACACTGTGAAATTTTGAATCAACATATTTTTCCTTTAAAATGTTACATTTACTCAGATTAAACTGTTGATCTGTCATCTATGTTCTATTACGAATAAAATATTTACATTTGCCATCTCCTCATCATTGCATTCAGTTTTTATTCACAACTTGTTAAGTGTCCCAACTTTTTTGGAATCCGCTTTGTACGAGTACTGTTTAATTAGAGTATATAGTTACGAGTTTAAACCTGTAATATATAAATAATGTTTAATTAGAGGATAAAGTTACAAGTTTAAACCAATAATATTAAACTAATGTTTAATAAGAGGATATTAGGAGTTTAAACCTAGAAAATATCAGTTCTGTTTAATTAGGGGTTGAAGTTACTAGTTTAAACCTGTAATATATGTCTATTTATTATCTAGAAGTTAAAGTTACAATTTATGATGAATTTTTAACTAGAGGATGCATTTATGAGTTGAAACCTGTAAAATAGGTTTAATATTTGTTAAGAGGTTAACGTTACAAGTCTAAAGGTGTAATGTTTAATTAGGGGTTAAAGTTATGAGTCTAAACCTGTAATATAGGTCTACTCTTTACCTAGAAATGAGTTAAGAGTTTAAACCTGTAATATAGAAATAATGTTTAATTAGAGAATAACGTTACAAGTTTAAACCAATAATATTGAAGTAATGTTTAATAAGAGGATAAAGTTAGGAGTTTAAATCTGTAATATCCGAGTAATGTTTAACTAGCATATAAAGTTATGAGTTTTAACCTGTAAAATAGGTGTAATTCTTACGGTTCATAAAAAGCAAACAAACCAAGAAAACAAAAATATAAAGGTTTTAGGACCCAATTGCAGTTAGCTCCAGATGAACCAAATACTGAACCAAAATATGAATAAATTCAAAGAAACAAAGTTCACCAAAAGAAAGAAAAACAAAACCACAAAGAAAGCAACCTCAGTGGCTGAGGATTGAACACTAGGCGTGGGTAACAACTGAGTTAGCTCAACTCAGCACTCAGCCACTGAAGAAAAAGAAATGATAAATGAAAAGATGAGACTGAATTGACATCAGCGCAGCATCTTCTCAAACCGTGACCTTAAGGGGGTGCTACTTTCCCCGATCATGGTGGGGGAGAGTGATGGCATGAGAGGGATGCGGTGGAGCACACCTCGCCACAGAGAGCAAGCCTAAAATCCACTGAGGAAGTTGGCAACTGTGAGAGCTAGCGAAATGCTTTCCCTGCGCTATGACTAGGCCCTAATGGTTACCGGGCAGCCTCCTGACTGGCCATTTGCAGATTGCCAGCTACCTCTTTCCCTAACAGCAAAACGTACGTGAGTAAAGCCATGTGATGGCCAGGGAAGTCCAAAGATGGGCTCAAGGGTGTGCTTAAATAGCCCCAACAACAGGTGTCACCGCTTCAGCGCATTTCGCCAAACAAGGGCTGGCACATGCTCCACTGCCCTGAGCCGCTTACGATTTTAAAGTCAAAGTTACGATTTTAAACCTGTAATGTAGGAGTAATGTTTAATTAGAGGTTAAATTTATGAGTTAAAACTTGCAATATAGCATTAATGTGTAATTGGAGGTTGATGTTATGAGTTTAATCGTGCAATATAGGTCCAATCTTTAACTGGAAGTTAAAGTTATGAGTTTAAATCTGTAATGTAGGAGTAATGTTTAAAGAGAGGTTACATTTATGAGTTTAAACCTGTAGTATAGTTGTGATGTTTAATTGGAGGTTGAACCTTCTAGTTTAAACCTGTAATATAGGTCTACCCTTTATCTAGAAGTTAGTTAAGAGTTTAAACCTGTAATATAGGAATATTGTTTAAGCCCACTTATGATTTTAAATCAAAGTTACGATTTTAAATGTGTAATGTAGGAGTAATGTCTCATTAAACGATGAAGTTATGAGTTTAAACCTATAAAATAGGAGGTTTTAAATTAGAGGTTAAATTTACAAGTTAAAACGTGTAATATAGTTGTAATGTTTAAATAGAAAACAAAGTTACGAGTTTAAACCTGTAATGTAGGAGTACTGCTTAACTAGAGGATAAAGTTACAAGTTTAAACCTGTAGTATAGCATTAAAGTTTCACTGGAGGTTGATGTTAGGAGTTTAAACACGTAATATAGGTCCAATCTTTAACTGGAAGTTAAAGTTATGAGTTTAAATCTGTTATGTAGGAGTATTGTTTAATCAGAGGTTGAAGTTATTAGTTTACATCTGTATTACAGCTGTAATGTTAAATGAAAGGATACAGTTACAAGTTTAAACCTGTCATATAGGATAATTTTGAAATTGAGGGTAAAGTTACGAATTTAAACCTGTAATATAGGAGAAATGTTTAATTAGAGGATAAAGTTATGAGTAGAAAGCTATATTAAAGGAGCAATGTTTTAATTAGGGATTAAAGTTACGAGTTTAAACTTGTGGTATAGGTGTAATGTTTAATTGGATGTTATGTTTCTAGTTTAAGCCTGTAATATAGGTCTACTCTTTATCTAGAAGTTAATTCTGAATTTAAACCTGTAATATAGGAATTATGTTTAAGCAGATGTCAAAGTTACAATTTCAAACCTGTAATGTAGGAGTAATATTTAATTAGCAATGTTTAATTTAACAAGAGGACAAAGTTATGAAGTTATACCTGTAATAAAGGAGAATGTTTTAAATAGATGATAAAGTTACAAGTTTATACTTGTAAAATAGAAGTGATAATTATTTTGAGGATTAAGTTCCTAGTTTAAACCTGTGACATGGGTCTAATCTTTATCTAGAAGTTAAAGTTACAAGTTGAAACATGGAATATACAAGTACTGTTTAAGTCGAGGATAAATTTAGGAGTTGAAACCTGTAAGTTAGGAGAATTGTTTAATTGGAGGTTAAAGTTACGGTTTTAAACCTGTGATATAAGTTTAATGTTTATCTGCAGGATAAAGGTATGAGTTCTGAACAGTAATGTCAGAGTAATGTTTAATTAGAGGTTACAGTTACTAGTTTGAACCTGTAATATCTAATCTTCATCTAGAAGTAAGTTATCAGTTTAAACCTGTAATACAGGTTTAAAATACATGATAAAGTTAGGAGCTGAAACCTGTACTATAGGACTAATGTTATAGAAAGAAATGTCAAGTTTAAACCTGTAATATAGGAGTAATGTTTAACGACATGTTTAAGTTAAGAGTGTAAACCTGAAATATAGGAATATTGGAGTGATGTTTAATTAGAGGTTGAAGTTACTAGTTTAAACATGTAATATATAAACGTAATATTTATCTTAAAGTTATTATTTAAACTTGTAATATATGACTAATTTTTAAACCTGTAATATACAGTGGTGTGAAAAAGTGTTTGCCCCCTTCCTGATTTCCTTTTTTTAGCATGTTTGTCACACTTAAGTATTTCACAACATCAATACAATTTAAATATTAGTCAAAGGCAACACAAGTAAACACAAAATGCGGTTTTTAAATTAAGATGTTTATTATTAAGGTAAAAAAAAAACATAACTATGGTTTATCACACATGAGTTCACTGCCCCTAGCCACACCCAGGCCTGATTATTGCCACACCTGTTCTCAATCAGGACATCACTTAAATAGGACCTGCCTGACAAAATGAAGTACACCGAAAGATCCTTAACAGCTACACCGAGATCCAAAGAAATTCAGGAACAACTGAAAAAAACACTTTTTCACACCACTGTAGGTCTAATCTTTATCTAGAAGTTAGTTAAAACCTGTAACATCTGGGTAATGTTTAATTAGAGGTTGAAGTTGCTAGTTTAAACTTGTAATATAGCCTAAATCTTTATCTAGCTGTTCGTTAATTGTTTAAAACTGTAATGTAGGAGACATGTTTAAGTGGAGGATGAAGTTAAGACATTTAACCTGCAATATAGGAGTAATGTTTAATTACAGGTTGAAATTACTAGGTTAAACCTGTAGTACAATATTTATCTAAAAGTTAAAGTTACGATTTTAAACCTGTATTATACAAGTAATGTTTAATTAGAGGATGAAGTTACGAGTTTAAACCTGTAATTTAGAAGTAATGTTAAATTCGAGTTTAAAAGTAGGAGTTTAAGCCTGCAATTTAGCAGTAATGTTTAATAAGTGGATAAAGTTATGATTTTAAACCTGTAATACAGGTGTAATGTTTAAATAGAGTTTGAATTTATGAGTTTAAATCTGTAATATAGGAGTATTGTTTAATCTGAGGTTGAAGTTATTAGTTTACAAATGTTATGTGGCTGTAATGTTTAAATACAAGATACAGTTACATATTTAAACCTGTCATATAGGAGTAATGTTTAAGTCGAGGGTAAAGTTTCAAATTTAAACATGCACTAAAGGAGTAATGTTTAATTAGAGGATAAAGTTATGAATAGAAAGCTATATTAAAGGAGTAATGTTTAATTAGGGGTTAAATTTATGAGTTTAAACCTGTAATACAGGTGTATTGTTTAATTGGAGGTTGAAGTTTCAAGTTTAACCTGGAATATAGGTCTACTCTTTATGTAAAAGTTAATTTTGAGTATAAACCTGTAATATATGAATATTGTTTAAGCAGACGTCAAAGTTAAACCTGTAATGAGAGAGTAATGTTTAATTGGAGGACAAAGTTACGAGTTTAAACCTGTAAGATAGAATTAATGTTTAATTAGAGGATGGCGTCATATGTTTAAACCTGTAATATAGGAGTATCGTTTAATTAGAGGATAAAGTTATGAGTTCAAACCTGTAATTTAAAAGAAATGTTTAACTACAAGATGAAGTTACGAGTTTAAACTGGTAATATTGCAGTAATGTTTTTTTAGAGTTTAAATGTATGAGTTTAGACCTGAAACATAGGAATAATGTTTAATTAGAAGATAAAGTTATGAGTTTAAACCTGTAATATACGAGTAATGTTTAACTTGGGGATAAAATTATGAGTTTAAACCTGTAAAATAGGTGTAATATTTAATAGGAGGTTTAGGTTATGAATTTAACCCCGTAGAAGAAATGGTTTAATTAAAGCTTGAACTTACTATTTGAAACCTGTAATATATGAGTAATGTTTAATTGGAGGTTGAAGTTACAAGTTTAAACCTGAAGTATAAATCTAATCTTTATCTAGATGTTAAACCTGTAATATTGGAATAATGTTTAATTATAGCATAAAGTTACGAGTTTAAACCTGCAATATAAGAGTAATGTTTAATTAGAGGTTAAAATTATGAGTTAAAACTTATAATTTAGGAGTAATGTTTAGTAAGAGGATATTGTTACGAGTTTCAGCCTGTAATATAGGAGAAATGTTTACTTAGATGTTAAATTTACAAGCTTAAACCTGTCATATAGGAGTAATGTTTAATTAGAGGATAAAGTTACGAGTTTGCACCAATAATATTGAAGTAATGTTTAATAAGAGGATAAAGTTGCAATTTTAAACCTGTAAAATATTAGTATTTGTTTATTTGGAGGTTGAAGTTACTATTTAAAACCTGTAATATAATTGTAATCTTTATCTACAAGGTAGGTATGATTTAAACCTGTAATAAAGAACTACTCTTTGATTAGAGGAAGTTACAAGTTTCTGCCTGTAATAAAGGTGAAATTTTTTAATAGAGTTACGAGTGTAAACCTGTAAAATAGGAGTGATATTTAATTGGAGGTTGAAGTTACTAGTTTAAACCAGTAACATGGGTCTAATCTTTATCTAGAAGTTAAAGTTACAAGTTGAAACATGGAACATGAATAAATTTAGGAGTTGAAACCTGTAATTTAGGAGCATTTTTTAATTGGAGGTTAAAGTTACGTGTTTAAACCTTTGATATAAGAATAATTTTTATATGCAGAATAGACCTACGAGTTCAAACCAGTAATATCAGAGTAATGTTTAATTAGAGGTTAAAGTTAGGAGTTTGAACCTGTAATATAAGTCTAATCTTCATCTAGATGTAAATTATTAGTTTAAACCAGTAATACAGGTTTAAAGTACATGATCAAGTTAGGCTGTACTATAGGAGTAATTTTTAATTATAGTACAAAGTTACGACTTTAAACCTGTAATATAAGCGTAATGTTTAATTAGCCCTTTCATGCATGAATTATGGTAACCTACTAAAATAACTACTTAAAAAATAAATTTAAACATGCAGGAAAAATGTAAAAAATTTTTTAAACATGCAGGAGTTGGTGATATGTCCATTAGGGTGGACAACATGCATTTGAACCTCAACTGATGAAATATGTTTTTAAGAAAACAGTCAATAAAATTAACTTTTGTGAGTATATAGCATATAGCAAGGCACAATAGCGTCCACTCTAGTGGCTAATTGTGACATGAAAACTCATGCATATGGAAGAAAACAGCTTCCATACCCTAACCCTAACCACTATGCGTGAAAGGGTTAATTAGAGGTTAAAGTTTACAGAGTTTAATCCTGTAATATAGGATTAATGATTAACTACAAGTGAAAGTTATGAGTTTACACATGTAATATAGGTATTATGTTTAATTATAGGTTAAAGTTTTGAGTTTAAACCTGTTATTTAGGAGTATTGTTTATCTAGAGGATAAAGTTACGAGTTAAACTTGCAATATAATAGTTATGTTTAATTAGAGTTTAACCTTACTAGTTTAAACTTCTAATATAGGTATAATGTTTATCTAGAAGTTAAAGTTATGAGTTTACACCTGTACTATGGGAGTAATGTTTAAGTAGATTTTCAAGTTATGAGTTTTAATTTGTAATATAGGAGTAATGTTTAATTTGAGGTTAAAGTTACGTGTTTAATCCTGTAATATAGGAACAATGTTTAACTAGAGGATAAAGGTATGGGTTTAAACCTGTAATTTAGGAGTTATGTTTAATTGGAGGTTGAAGTTGCAAGTTTAAACCGGTAATACAGGATTAATATTTAATGACAGGGTAAAGTTACCAGTTTAACCTGTAATATAGGAGTAATGTTTAATTAGAGGTTAAAGTTATGAGCTTAAACCTGTAATACAGGACTAATGATTAACTAGAGGGTAAATGTACGAGTTTATTTTTAAGGTGTTAGGATCGGACACTGAATAAATGATAAATAAATATGATAAATAAACATTCAACTTTATTTTAATGTTGGTCTGCTTAATGAAACTGAAAGTTAACCTGAATCAACCTTTTAAAAGATTATTATCAGGAGTTTAAGTGGATATGTGTTTGATTACTTTAAAATGTTATAACATAAAACAGATTTTACACAGTAACTATCATTTAGCTAAATAGTTAAATAACAGGTTAAACAATGTGTGTTCCCCAAGCTTCTTGGGTAAATGTAAATGATGAGCTATCTATTTCTTTTTGTAAAGATTTTGTCATTATAGTGTTTAGTTCCAAATTTCTTATGAACCATGAAATTAAACAAACAGATCTTAACGTGTTTACATATGTTTAAATTTAACTAGATCTTTTTGGTTATTAAGTATAAATTGCATTTACACTCATTTAGAAAGTTCGTTTACTAATAGCTATTCAGTCAAATTGTTAAAATTTTAAATGTATTATTATATTATATTATTATTATAACTTTCACTTCAAATAGAAACCTTTAAACCACTTTTAAACTCAACCCTATATTTTAATCAATAGATTTCATTTTTATTAAATTCATAAAGGCTAGTTTTTACACTAACTTATTTTATTACATTTTTTTATGAAAAATGCTTAGTTTTTTATTATTAAATGCTAATGAATGTAGTAGTAATTTTTTTTTATTCAGTAGAATTTAATTCAGTAGAACGTACAATTAGGGTAAGTACAATTTGTTTTAATTTAGTATGTATAAATAAAATCTGTTTTATTTGGTTACTAACAGATAAAATTGTTGTTGATTTTGTGCAAGTATTTTATGATGATTCCGCTTATAATTATGGTACATCTTTAACTCCACAACACTATTCTCATTAATCCTAACCCTAAGTGGTTACTAACCCTAACTCTAAGTCTTAACCTAAACATTGCCTTAAGTAGTTAATAACTCGAAACCTAACCCTATGTGGTTAATAACCCTATTCCTAACTCTACATAATTAATAATGCTTAGTCTAACCCTATACCTAGCTCTAAGTAGTCAATTGCCCTAACCCTATGTGGTTACTAACCCTATGTGGTTAATAACACTATTTATAGCCCTATGTGTTTAATAACCCTAAGTTTAAACCTAAACCCTAACCCTTTTTAATAACCCTAACTCTAATTCTATTGCTGACTTTTTAATAACACCTAACCATAAGTAATTAATAACTCTAAACCTAACGGGGTAATAGCCCTATCCCTGACTTTTTAATAACAATAACTGTAAGCAGTTAGTAACCCTAAAGCTATTCCTAACTGGTTAATAACCCTAACCCTAACTGGTTTCTAAACCCAACCAATTAATATGCCCTAACCTTAAGTGGTTACAAACCCTAAATTTAAGCCTAACTGGTTATTAGCCTTAACCCTTACTGGTTAATAGCTCTAAGACTAGTCCTAAGGGGTTACTAACTTTAAATCCTAACCCTACCTGTTTGATAACCCTAACCCTAAGTGGTTACTAACCTGAACTGATTTCCTAACCCTATCCCTAAGTTGTTTCTAACCCTAAGTGTTTAAGTTTTGAGTTCTAGTCCTATAGTAAATGCACTGAAGAAGATTTCAATGTAAATTACAGAATGCTGTTTTGTTCTATATGAGGGAATTCTAATGATTAAAATCAGTTCTACAAAAGTTTCTTACCAAACACTGGATCTTTGTCTGTGGTGGAGTTCTGAGAGGATGCTGCTGATGGTGAGTTTAGAAGGATGATGAGGATCAGCAGCGTCAGACGATCCATGTTGTACTTCATCATGTGAAGTACCTGCTCCTCCTCCTCATCCCACTCTCACTCCAGTGCTTTTTATAGGAACCGTTCTAACCTGCTGAGTGTACACTTTCAGCAGATATAATTGTTTTCATTTGTAGGACTGATATGGTCATGGACATCTTTAGAAAAACTTCTCATTTTATCACCAATATCCTATCAGAGTGCAGGCAGAGGATTAAGCACAACTTACCTCCATAAAATGTTCTTAAATCGGGAATCATTTTTAATTAGGCTTAAGTATTAGTTTTAAAATATTTTAGCTTTATATTAGTTTTAAATAATGAAATCATTTCTGTACAAGGCTCACAGGTACAGCTTAAATGAAGAGTCTTTATTTCCTAAATTTAAATAGTACATATAGTACATATATATATATATAACTTCAGACTGTGACAATGGGACTGAATGAAACATCTGAATTAAATGATTAACAAGTGTGTCCCAACACCTTTGTTCATATAGTGTTTAATTAGAGCTGAAACTAATTTTATTTAAAATGCCACTTCTTAATAAAATCACTATGCTTTTGTAACAAATAAACTAATCTTAAAATAGTATATTAGTATAGTAAGTTTGTCTGTTTGTTTTAGTCGAAATAAGGTTAAAACTGTTTTCCAAAACCATATTTTATGAGAAAAATCTGTTGGATTTGGAAGAAATAAGGTTACAACTGTTTTTATTTTGACATTTTGGTGGAAATGAAGTTTAAACTAACCCCCTGCCCCAATGTTATTTTAGATATGTGTGTTTTGGTGAAAACAAGGTTAAAACTTAATTTTTTCTTTGTTTTATTAGAGAAATCTGTTTGTTTTAATGGATGCATGGTTAAAATAAATTTCACCCTTCTTTTATGAAAGAAATCCTTGTTTTATTAGAAATGAATTATGAACTATTTTTTCCTTATAGTTTTGTCAGAGAAATCGGTTTGTTTTTCATAAAAAATAAGATTAAAAGTTTTATTTATGAGAGAAATGTTTTAGTGAAAATAAGATTAAACAGATATTTCTATCCTCATTTTGTGAGAGAAATCTGTTTGTTTTAGTGGAAATAAGTTTAAAAGTTAGAGTTATTTCTGTTTGAACCACTGGACTATGGAGGAGCTCTTAGGTGTGATTAAAAAGCAGAAAACATTTTTTATTGATATTATCTTTATTTACAGTGTACACCCTTCAGTTTGGGTCATGACATAGTTTAAATACTACATAATTACCAGATTTATTCATAATAAAGCATGTAAAAATCCATTTTTAATAAAAGACACCAATACCTTTTGTATAAAAAGTAAACAATTAATTTAATATTACTGCAGTAACACATGATGGGACTGTGGTATCCTAATGGTTCAGGTACTGGACTATGGACCAGAAAGTCCAGGGTTCAAATCCCACCTCTGCCAAGCTGCCACTGTTGGGTCCTTGAGCAAGACCCTTAACCCACAATTGCTTGGATTGTAAGACTGTATCAATTGTAAGTCGCTCTGGATAAGGGCGTCTGCTACATGCTGTAAATGTCAATGTCAATGATGGGCTAAATGTTATTACGGATAAAAACTTATACAATTATATGTTATATAATTCTAATAATATTTATTATATATTTATATAAATATAATTAAATCAATCAATCAACCTTTATTTTCACTCAGAAATACAGTGAATATGGACAAATCTTCAGTAAAATGAAATGAAAATGGAATTTAATCTGGATAAAATAAAATGAAAAAGAATACATGAACAAATTGACAACAGAACAAGATAACAAGAAAATACAAGATGAATGGAAATAAGAATTAAGAGAACAATTAAGATTTAAGAAAAGAAGACAGGAAAAAAATAAAATAAAACTAACAGTAAACCATTAATTAAGAATTCAACATAATACATTTAATATTAAATAAAATAAATAAATAAATAAAACCAGATAAAATAAAAAGGTAAAATGAGAACACAGAATAAAATAAAATAACATATAATACAAACAAAATTATATGATTTAAATAAAAAGAAGAATAAGATAAAAAACAAGACTGAAACTAAGCTAATTTAATTAAAAATTTAATTAAAATAATTAAAATAAAAAATAGTAAAACAATACTCATAATTGACATAAGCAATTAAATAAAAGCATAAATAACAAAAAGTAAAACAAAGTAAAATAACAAAAATAGTAAAATAAATCATGTAAAACATTTATATAGTATGTGATAATATTTATTTATTTATTTATTTATTTATTTATTTATTTTTACATTAAACAATGAATAAACATAAATAATCAGAACTATTGTAAGTGTTTCTTATGTTTGGTTCATCCATTAATGTATTTATTACTTATCCTCTGAAGAGTGCACTATTAGTCATGTTTAGTTTAGAGTCTAATCATTATAATGATACCCTGATAAAGCATAAACTACATTTTCACTAAAAAAGAAACTTTTTTTGTCTCAGCTGTGATAGTTTTTTTCATCATGTCCTGACAGGGATTATGGCTAAAGTTTTAAACACACAGAATGAAACAAGACGATCTGAGGGGCTTTTTAACAATATTTAATTAAAACTAAATAAAAAAACATGAATCTATGAAAGAAAACATTTCAAGTAAAGCATTTTGCAGAAATCCCTTTGTAGTTCCATTAGTTGCAATACAGAAGAGAGTTTTTAGTAATAACATAAACCTCACTGATGTTCCTGTATCTATGAGATATTTGGGTGTCCACGTACTTTTGATTTGAACTGTCCTCTCCTAAAAGTGTAAACAGGAGGTTGAAGGAGACGTTTAATCTATCATACTGTGTTCCTCCTGCTATCAGACAGGCTCATGCTTACAGTCTGGGTCACTGCAGATACAATAACCTAAAATAAAATAAAAATAACAAGATAACCAGGAGGCTGAAGTTCTGGAGATAAACCTGTCTCTGTTACAACATCTTATCTTCCAGGTTCTGGAAGGTTTGACCTGTTTAAGATGTTTTACTCTGAATTCTTGTTAAAGATGTGGATGTAAAATGTTTGATTTTTAACTCAAACTAAAGCTTTCTCCTTAAGCAGCTCTATAAAATTAAATTTTTTTAAAAATAACTTATCATTTGAACATGAATTTATTTAGGACTTTTGTTACTCTTACTTTCTGCTGTAACCTTAATTACATAAATGATTAATGTTAATTTTAATTATTTTATATTCAGTTATAGCTATGGACATAATAATAATAATAATAATAATAATGATAATAATAATAATGATAATAATAATAATAATAATAATAATAAAAAACCCTAACACTACACAAACACACAAAGCAACATCGGGTCATAGCATATAACCTTACATCTGTTTCTGTAGGATTAACTGTATTACTTTTACTTTTAGTTCCATTTTTGAAACAGATCTTTCTGTCTATCTTTCTATTCTATCATGTTTTATTTACAAAGCTTTGTTTATCAGCATTGTTTAAGGAAAAATGGTTCCATTCTATGGTTCCCCCACTGCTAAAGCATCATCATCAGACTATATCCTAACAGAGGAACAGAATTGATAAATAACTGTTTATTATACAGACAATAAACTCACATACTGTATATCAATTTATCAGCTTTAACTTATTAAAAAAGAAAGTTTATTTCAATTCAGTATATAAACTGGGTCTGATTGATAAGGCAGGCTGTTACTAAGATCCACTATTCTAGCAACAGAAGAAATCGGACTGAGATCCTGGTGTTGGAACCAAAGTCTAGGATCCTGTTAATTTAAGTTACTTGATTAGTGATTCTAAATTAGTTAGATGAAGCCAGAGAAAATGGAACACCAGTAGACAAGATCACATGGAAAGTTTAAAAAAAAATAAATCACCAAGCATATTTTAAGCTCTTACACCCGAAACGTGTTTCTTCTTCACTGCATAACGGAACTTAAAAATGAATTCAATAGAAGTTATAAAAACATTCATAGCACTGGATAATAACTCTTTTGATTAATGACCATGAATAGTGTTTGCCCTTGTTTTGTGTTATACCCCTTACTTTGTCATTATGTGAAGAATTGTGTTATTAATTTTGTGTAGTTGGAGAAAATCGGATGTCTGAAAGGTAAAACTGTTAGTGCTCATTAACCTGGCATTTTTTTTTACAGAAGTATTGATGTTAGGTTTTATTCCATCGTTGTATCTGTAACAGTCAGTAGTCGTATGGTAGCAGGGGTATGGGTTCAGGGTTACACTTGCCATGCAACGATGGAGATTAGCTTTTAGCTTACATGGAATTATGCATCATTAAACCAACTACTGTCTGAGGTACCACTGTTTTTCATGCCACGGCAATAGCACACACATACACCCCTAGTTATTAGTTGAATAGAAAATAATAGACCTATATAACAACAATTAAAATGCATAATATACCTATATACCGTTACTGCTATAAAATACACTTTCCCACTTGATGCTACAACCTGCCATCCTGCAACCTCAAACCAGTGCAGGTGCATACTTAAGCATCCCCGCTCTACCAGCTACACCACATTAACACCTTTATGGACCTGAATAGTACGGGTTATGGCAATACAATTAAACAGATGCAATCCTACTCATAAACAGCATTAGATTATTAAAGGTAATAAATAAGAATTAGAAAAGTGCTTTTCCTAAAGGAAATACAGAATGATTGCAAAGTTTAATTGAATAACTTTTGCTAGGCAGTTGCTACATTGTCAATAAGGAGTAACAGTGTTGGTAGGTGGGGGTTATGGTGTTGTTTATTCTTTGCTATGTGGTTGCTATGGTTTCCCCTTTGGTTACAATGGTGTTGGATGGTGTCTCAGGTGGTTACTAGGTAGTTGCTATGGTATTTCTGGTGGTTTCTAAGGTGTTGCTAGGTGTTTGCTAAAGTGTTCCAGTTTGTTGCTCTGGTCTTCAATGTGGTTACTGTGACATTGCTAGGCGGTTGCTATGTATGTGATTGCTACATTGTTCCTAGTGATTGTTAAGGTGTTGCTAGGTGGTTGCAATGGCATCCCAGATGGTCGCAAGGTGGTTGCTGAGGTGTTGCCAAGTGGTTGCTGTGGTGTTGCTAGATGGTTGAATTAGTGTGCTAGATGGTTGCCAGGTTTTTTCTATGGTATACCAGGTGGTTGCTAAGGTGTTGTTAAGTGGATGCTAAATGGTTGCTATGGTGTCCAAGGTGATTGGCATGGTGTTGCTAGGTGGTTCCTATAGTATCCAAAGTGGTTACTAAGGTGTTACTAAGTGTTTGCTATGTGGTTGCTTAAAGTGGTTGGCATGGTGTTGCTAAACTGTTGCTAAGGCGTTTCTAAGTGGTTGATATGCAGTTGCTATGGTGTTTTAGGTTGTTGCTATGGTGTTGCCATGGTGTTGCTAAGAAGTTGCTTTGGTATTTCAGATGGTTGCTATGGTGTATCAGGTGATTATTAGGTGGTTGCTGTGGTAGCCCATGTGTTTGGTGGGGTGTTGTTAGTGTATTTGTATCACTG
Organism: Ancistrus triradiatus; assembly: GCA_025084515.1. Taxonomy (NCBI): domain Eukaryota; kingdom Metazoa; phylum Chordata; class Actinopteri; order Siluriformes; family Loricariidae; genus Ancistrus; species Ancistrus triradiatus. The sequence continues at coordinate 31,753 of JAJAGP010005498.1, forward strand.
TGGTATGAGAATGGTGCAAAAACTTTCGCACTCCAATCATTCCTATGGGAAAAATTTAAATAAAAACAAATAAATAAAAAATGCATAGCTACACAGAAATTCTGTGTCCAATCAAAAAGCTGTATACAAGCTTGGATCGTTCAATCAAACTGAAAAATCTGGAGTTGGAATGATGTTGATATCTCGAAAACTACTACAGAAAAATAAGAATAAAAAAGGAGAAAAATACACAAGAGAATAATCCCAGAAGTTGAATCTGTTCATCTGGACATAGGTTTTGTCGGAGAAACGTTTCGTCACTCATCTAAGTGACTTCTTCAGTCTCAGCAGTTGGAAAACTTCCCCAGTCTTATATACAGCACCTCTGTATATAAATCCCCAGTTTGTCAAAGCCGGTAAGATGCCCAAACAGTGCTCCAGCAGATAGACGAGAGGAGAACAACAACCGCAGTCTAAGCGTAAACCAGTGGTGATTCCATATTTGGCAGGAACATCTGAACAAATGAGACGCATCTTTGCCAAACACCACGTCTCAGTGGCTTTCAAGCCCCAAAACTGGTCCACCCCAAAGATTGGGTCCCCCAGCACAAACAGAGTAATGTAGTGTACGCTGTTAAGTGCCAGGAGGATTGCCAGGAATTGTACATCGGGGAAACCAAACAGCCACTGGCGAAACGGATGGCACAACATAGAAGAGCTACCTCATCAGGTCAGGACTCTGCGGTTTACACCCACCTACAGGCCAGTGGCCAGTCTTTCAAAGATGAAGATGTGCAGATCCTTGATAGGGAGGAACGATGGTTTGAACGCGGAGTAAAAGAAGCCAGTTTTGTAAAAAGGGAACGTCCATCCCTGACCCGAGGAGGGGGCCTCAGAGTACACCTCTCACCATCTTACTACGGAGCCATCGCAGCCCTT